>OMLM01011218.1:6407-23194 GCA_900302695.1 Helostoma temminkii | reverse complement strand
ACGCAACACATGCTCAAGACACTGCAAAACTAGTAGTAGAAGTTTGTATTCTGACTAGAACTCTGGCCTATTCCCTGCAGCTTGTGTCTCACTACAAGCCGTAGGTATATAGGCTTGTAGTGAGACACAAGCCTGAGGTACAGTATGACCTAGACTCAGCTGGCTCATCATGAACATAAATAATTAACCATTTTGTAACACAAAATCTAACTATTCACAGTAAATAATTAAATTTGTCAGTCATTTTAAACGGGCAAGGCTAGTTCAGACAAAAGCAATCAGTTTTCAAACATTTTGAACAATACAGCAGACCAGCACACTCCCACTGGATTCATTTTGTAGTTATATTTATTACTGTGAGGCCAAGTGGCTAGCACCCTGCTGTGGCACTGCCTAGGGAAGCTTAGGTAAAATAGAAAATCAGTGATTGGCTCCATGCAACACACCTCATGGTCATTCAATTAAAATAAAACAGTTCCAGGTACCGCAAGGGAACGACTCCTTCAATGTCTCAAGTGGCCATTTCAATATTGCAATTAGCAACCCTGTCTCGTAGAAATTACATTTGTATATCACTAAATTGCTTAAACAAATGGAACACTAAATTGCACAAGGTATTTAAGTCCAGGTTTACACCACCAGTCAAAAGTTTGGACACACCTTCACCTTCAGTTGTTTTTCTTTATTTTTATTATTTCTATTATTCAACTTTGTATATTAATACTGAAGACATCCAAACTATGAAAGAACACATATGGAATTATATAGTAAATAAAACAGTGTTATTCCCAGGATATGTTTTATAGTTTTGATTCCACAAAATAGCCAAAATACCCTTTGCCTTGATGACTTTTGGCATTATCCTAGTCCGCCTCATGAGGTACTTGGAATGGTTTTCCAACAATCTTGAAGGAGTTCCCAGAGGTGTTGGGTACTTGTTGGCTGCTGTTTGCTTCACTCTCCTCTCCAACGCATCCCAAACCATTTCAACTGGATTTACATATGGGGGTTGTTGAGGCCGGGTCATCTGATGCGGACAAAAACCTCTTACATAACCTAGAGGTGTGTTTGAGGTCATTGTTCTGTTGGAAAACAGATGATGGTCCCACTAAGTAAATGGGTAGTCATGATGAGTTAAGTGTGCCCTCAATTTTGACTAAGTCACCAGCAAAGCACCTGTACACCATCACACCTCCTCTCCCATGTTTTACAGTGGGAACCACACGTTAAGGAACTGTCTGTAACAAAGACACTATAGTTACAACCAAAACTTTTAAATTTTGACTCATCAGACTAAAGGATAGTTTTCAAATTCACTGACCCTAATTTCCTAAGTAATGATGGACTGTCCTTTTTTGTTAGTTAATTGTTTCTTGCCATAATATAGATTTGCACAGTAGTTGTAGTAGCAGGGCTGTTGACTCTGGACACACGCTGCACAAGACAAATGAAGGTCTTAAGCACATTACAGTAAGAAGGCAATAAATGTCACAAATTAACTCTTGATAAGGCAGCCTCATGAAGGAGAGAATACCATGAGTGTGCAAAAGCTAAATGTAGCTACTTTGGTAATTAAACTCATTTTTGTTGACTGCATAATTCCATATTCATTCTGCCATAACTTCCGTGTCTTCAGTATTAACATACAATGATAAAAATAATATCAATAAAGAAAAATAAAAAAATCAGAAATAATGAAATAATGAAAAATTAAGAAATAATTTACTGCTTTCTGTGATTAGGATTATGAACCTTGAGCTTACTAACAAATCCGGTCACAAAGTAAAAAATATTTACTCTGAGCAAACAGATTTATTTGATGTTTCAAAGTCAACACGTACTTATAATCAGTGTTCCCTTATTCAAATAAATGTAGCAACCCCCAGCAATCAATAGGACATTCCTCAAGTTGGGTTAATCAAGTCCTAAAGCCGCTGGCTGTCTTTTTATTTCTTTTCCTACATTTCTCCCATTCTTACTCTTACTAAACCCAGAGGCTTTATAAGTGAATGAAACAAAATGGTCTTTTTAAATTCCATTTTCCTATTTGTAAGTGCGCCCCATGATTAATTTGACCTACCACATCTATTTCTGAAACAATTCCCCTGGCATTGTATCCTCCAGCATCCTCTGCAGAGCCCCGCCTAGCACAGGAAATCAAGTTAGCATTGACATCACTTCTTAGAAACGCCTACCTTACTGTGTCTACGCGTGATGGAAGGAAAACACTGTCATACATTTGATGGATGTAAATGTACCACCAGCCTATATTTAAAATGAACTGTAGACTAAGAAGACTGCATAGAAATGTGAATCAGATGTAAAAGCTTAAGCGTCTACTACTGTGACATGCTGTCACAGAAACAGCTGTACATGCTGGGAAACCATTTTCATAGGTGTACGATGTTTGAATGACACTTTAAAAACTGCAGGTTGTCATTAAAGTCTAATGTTCTGCTTCCCTATAGCTGGAACTTTAAAGGTCCGTGACTATCCACGACACCATGCTGGTCTGACATACCATGTGATTTTAACAATCCAGCCTAATAAACCTTTATAAATAGCTTCAAATGTTTCACACCTAGTCGACCCTAAACAGTCCTGAAAGTAGCTGACAATTTGTCCTGCATCCACACACAGTTCATCACTCAGATGCGCGCACACACACATACACATGCAGGTCCCAGCTAATCCAGTAAAAAAAATCATGACAAAACACATTAAAATGGTAACATTTACATTTACAGCTTCAAACTTTGAAGTAGATGCAGCTACACACTCATACATACACAGTGAAATATGCCTGGGCAGCACAAGTGGTGACAATAGTGGCAGAAACCGAGCACCGGGCAGAGACTGAGGTGGATGGTGATTGGCCAGATTCAGTGGAGGGCCTATATCACTGCTTTTCCTCTATCACATCATATAGGGGAGAAATCCAGATTGGACCGTTGTGGGGTTGGATTTCTAAACCAATTGGTGTGCCAAACACAAGTCAGCCATATAAATGTATAAAAATGACTAGACAGAGAAATTTGCATAATGTGGGAGCTGTAATATTTGAGTACTAGCCACTAGGTGACAGAAGAACTTCAAAGTAAGGTGAAAGATGCAAAGCTATTATTATAAATCATAACATTTGCCATGTGCGCCACGACAGAACAAAAATGGGAAACAGCATATTAATAATACATGTAAGGTGTTGTTGCTAAAGTCAAGTTGCAGTTTACATTTATGTCTGCTCAGACTTGCTTTGTTTGTGTAAAGAAGTTCCTCCCAAGCCTTCTGAAGATATCGCAATGATGAGAATATGACAATTATGAGGTGATAATGACCTTGATCTTTGACCGCCAAAGTGTTGGACTCCTTCAGTCAAACTCAGAGTTTGTGACAGATTTGAAGAAATGACCTCCAGGCATTCCAGAGATATCTCATTTAAAAGAATGTGATGGACCTACAGACAGTTAATTGTATTTACTGGAGGCTGAAAACAGTCCAATGTGTAACACAATCAGACAGAATAAAAGACATTCAGGAGGTACACTAAAGGTGATGTGTAACATGCAAGATATACCATGGCTATTAATTATTTTATTATTTAAAAGCCTTTTTTGCAATGTGGTAAAGATAAGATAAACACTTTATTCTCATAGCCCCTCGGGGGAAATAAAGTTTTGCATGTGAACCAGATATTAACTCTAATCCAACACTTTTAACTACATATAAAATAAAGAATGTGTTCTCCTTTAATGAGTCAGTTTATTCCTCCTGCTCTTTGCTATGCACCGACTTTGAGACTATTTTACTAGTTTAAATACATCTAAACATCCAGTATAACCAGTAAAATTTGCTGTAGTTTTCAATTCAGTAATGCTTTTCCTGCCTCATATACTGTATCTCCCTTTCGCTCTGGTGTGTTATATTTTAAAGATTAGAAACCAGAATGTGCGCCCTCCTGCAGATGAGTATGTTTCTCATGTGCACAAATACTTTCTGAGTAGTACTAGAAAAAATTCTGGAACTTGTGCACACCACACACAAAATCCAAAAATATGAAATAAGAACATTTTTCTCCTTTTTTCCATTGTTATCCCTTTAAAAGCTCCATAGGATCCTACATTTTTAGGGTCTTTCATGGTTTATAGTCTCAGTCATTACTTAAGGAGTAAACATCAGCTGTCTTCTTACAATTTGATGTCTAATTTACTTTTAATTTTTCCAACTTGAAAAGTTGGAAGTAGCCATTATTGCTGTGTTGAGTATATTAAAAGTTTAAGGAGTTCTGTAAATAGTTTCTGAATGTCGTGTCTTTTTTCCTCATTAAATAAATCATCCAGAATGTTGGTGTACAGCCAGACTCGCTCCTGCATTCAGGCAGCAAACTGGATGAACAATTAGGCTTACTAATCTCAGGAGGGCAAGCCTTTACCTCCTCATGAATAATTTAGCATTTAACCAACTGAAGCTGATAGCAGTGAAATGTATTTCCCTCTGCCAAACAGAGGCTCGAGACGTGTATGTTTGCATTCCCCCGTTTGCATTAAAATGTCATCAGTTTAATGTCTGAAGTTGCTGGATGAGAGAGAACAACAGCTATGAGACCACAAGCACGAACCAGGAGCAGTAATGGCTCTCTGAAATCCCCATCTGCCCAAGGTGAGGACCCTGACCTTTAAACTGAATGACATTAAGAAAGGTAACATTAGTTAAAACTGCAGAATGCAACAAACAAGTGCTGTCTTGTTTGTGGAATAAGCAAATAGGCAAAAAGTCAGATTTTTTTTATTTAGTTTCAAGGCAACTAAATCATCTCCTCCCGTTCACATCTGCGAGTTTCCTTGTGCAGATGGCAAAACATAGATTAACAGACTACCTTGCAGTACATTTGATAGCTGCACAGGTCAAGGAAAACAAAAAGAATAGCTTCTCATGTAAAAGTCTAAAGTACGGTTTGAATGCTTGAGTCATATGCTTATGCATTTCAGGGTCTACATAAGATTTCATCTAATGGAGGTTTATTATCTGCGCAAACAAACACTTCAGAAAGAGGCTTTAGGACAAATGCTTCTGACTGGAAAACAGCTAAGAACTTCCTGCTCTTAGAGAACACTTACTTAAAAAGATGTGTTCAGGGCCAGTTATGTGTTTTTCATGGTTAGTGGCACTTTGTTCATCAATCAACTTTTCTTGAGCAGATATAACAGCTGCACTGAATGCAGCTTTTCATTTGAGGCAGTTTGGGCTATGCCCCTTATGTCCAGTTAAAAGGCAATCCTAATACTCTTTTCTATTCCATACAGTGTACCATGATTTATTCTCTATACATGTTCATCCACCCTGCCTTGCCCAGATGATTTCAGTTTTATATATACAGAGTTAATAGAAAATAAAGAAAATAACAAACAGTGATACAAAACACCAACTACACTCCTGTGTTAGGGAAACTTACTTAGTACTAATACAACAGTTGTGTTGT
Organism: Helostoma temminkii; assembly: GCA_900302695.1. NCBI lineage: Eukaryota > Metazoa > Chordata > Actinopteri > Anabantiformes > Helostomatidae > Helostoma > Helostoma temminkii. Next base: position 17,718 of record OMLM01011218.1, on the reverse strand, counting down.
CTGTCTTTATGAAAGGTATAATATTCATGCTGTATTTTTGTATTTTGGAGGTTTTAGCTTGTGGTGTAGTAGAGCTGTATATTGTTAATCTGAGAAGTAGCAACGTTTAAGGAATCCCAGCCTAGAGAACCCAATTTTGTGAGTTCTATGGTTCATTGAGTTTTGCTCTTTGTGGTCTCTAAATACACGTCGAGTTAACAAAGTATTTGCTGCTCACATTCACCCTGATAATTCATGTTCCTTAACTGCAAACAGATATTTTGAGTTCACACTGATCCAGTATTAGATACTGTATGTACAGTAACTGGATCATTGAAATCAGCAAAGCCATTAAGATTTTGGTCAAATATGAAATGTCCAAAGTGACAAAATATTGACAAAATATTCAATTTAAATTGCTGAAATAGTGAAATACACTCTTCAAGCATTTGCAAAAAAAAAAGTGTTTGCTTTTACATCATATAGCCAGAGAGACTTTGCAGAAGCATTATTTAGCTCAGTGCTCAGGCAAAATACTAACATCCCAGGTACAACACTTAATATTAATACTGAAACTGTTACATTCCCAACCACACTTTGGGGTGGTGGACCTGTTTGGTATCCATGAGATGAAAATACATATGAGATAGATTCAGTTCACTGTGCTCAAAGTCAGGAATAAACAAGTCAGGGATAAACATCAGTTTACAGACTGTAGCTGACACTCTTAGCATTACAAGCCAAACGTTGATGAGCTTAACACTGATCTGCCAAAAACAAACCCCTCTGATCTTTTTTTGATTACAGTGGAATTCACTGAAAAACTAAAGTAGTGCTACAACGTTAAACTATTTCTCTATGTTTAATTAATGTAAATTCCATCACTTTCTGTCACTCATGAATTCAAGGAGGTCAGTCTTAGGACAATATAAGGACAGCCCCAGATGTACACTGAGAGTTGCAATAAAGTTGCCAGGACAATCCATAGACTAGATCAATACACCCAGCGGCAGTAGACTTATGAGACAACTTTGTCATTTGAAGATGAATGCAGTGCCCTGGCTTTTGAGACAAAAGTGGGCAGAAAAAAAATTTCAAAGTGAACACTGTTGCCCAGGCCCTTAGCGGCATCTGTCACACCTGTGTGATCGCCGAGCCATTGTACAAGCCATAAATAACTCAACCTGAAACAATAACCTGAGAGAAGAAATAGCCTATTTGTCATCCTTGAAGTATTATTGATGTGTTGGATCCATCCCAACCCTGGTCACTGTTTGCTTCAATACATCTGGCATCCCTCTGCAAATTAAAAGACAGGCACCACCAGGACTGAGATGGTCCCTTCAGTCCCTGGAGCAGCTCATGTTATTTGATGGACTAAAACCCGTCCAAAACAATACTTTAAACTGAACTTACCCAGACACCTACTGGATATTAGCAACAGAACTATGTAGACACCTCTGTCATATTTCCACATGCTTTTGGTCTGGGGTAGTTTTTTATGCTTAAATGAAATGAAATCTTAATTCTACAACATATAATGATATTATTTAACTAGTGGGCTTCTAACAGTTTGGAGAAGCTGTTACTTATAGATGATAATTTCTATTATAGCTTGATCTCTTGTGAGGTTAAAAGCAGTGACTGTTGGGTGAAGAGGCAGAGCCGGTTGTTCACTAATCACAGGGATGCAGTTCAATCCCCAGATTTGTGTCAAAATAATCAGATTACCGCTTTGAGAGGAAGAATGTGTCCTGTAAAATATATTGCAATGATGTAAGTGTTATTATACCATATTGTAAATATTTTAAAATAATTAATCTTCTGGGGACTATGAACATGTATAATGCAAAATGGGACTTTATGAAAATCTAACCATAAATAAGAAAATTGCTTATTATTGCCTTCCAAAACCAGCCTCACTAGTTTTTCTGCTTCAACACCCATGTGATAACAGTTGTGTTGGTTTTAAAAACCTACTGTGTGTACTGTTAGAATTTATGCTAAGGTGAGGACTGTAGTCTTGGTTAAACAAGTGTTTTTTTAAATGTCAAATAAGATGCAAACAAATAAATTTTTACATCCATTATTCCTACAGATGGTGAATTTCAGGGCTCGGGAGCAAGGAGATAAACAGCTGGTGGCACAAATGCTTCAGTCAGATGCAATTAAAACACTGCAGAAGATGCAATTATAGTGTAATTAAAGCTCAACAAAAACAACATGGAAAACATGATGGAAATATAATATTTATGTTTGTTTACTGTGTTACTGTGTTAAGATTAAAGACTTCTCATAGTTTTACACAGATCTTATGTGTTCATGTCTCTCCTGTGGATTGAAAACACTGATTGAATGTTTAAACCACATGCTTCGTGATTATGTCATGATTTACATCTGTTTCCGATTTTTTTTTGCTGCACTTTGCTTTTTGTGGATGGAAGTATAAAAAGATCTTGACATTTTTCTGTACCTGGCTGTTCCATTAATCCATTATCCAAACCGTTTGTCCTCGCAAGGGTCACAGGAGTGCTGGGTTCACCTTGGACAGGTTGCCAGTCTTTGACAGGACTGACCCATAGACACAAAAAACCATTCACACCTACGGACAATTTAGAGTCACCAGTTAACTTTGTTTGTAACTAAATTGCATGTTTGTGGACAGTGGGAGGAAGCCGGAGCAGAAATATTCAAACGTCAATAAGAAAGGCTCCCAGCCAACCCATGGACTCAAACCCATGTCTTCTTGTGAGGTGATAATGCTAACCATTACACCACCATGCCGCCATGTCACCCAGCTTTTCCATCCATTTAAAAATATGCTTGCTCTAAAACCTGCCTTCCTACTGGTTTTAGAGCAGGCGATAACACTATACAACACTAGACTAGACTAGTGTAGACTAATAGTAATGATAATAATGATAATGAGGATATCCACTATATATCCCCTGTTTGTTTGTTTTTGATAGAGCTCTGTTTCACAGAGGTATGGGGTTTTAATAGATTCAAGATTCTATTTAAGATTCAAAACACTTTATTAATCCCAGAGGGAAAATGTTTCTCAAATATGCTGACACAGCAAGTAGGATTAATTTGTTCAATTTGTTTTTTGGATTCATTGACAACATGATATTTTTCACTTAAGTGGCTCTTTAAAATATATTTTTATAGTTTTTTAAACAGACAATTTGAAGGATAATTTTAAAATGACTACTATATTTTTCTGCGCCTAAAAATCCCATGTGCCTGCGTTGACTGTACTGAACATCTAAACCTACATAATGCCTGTATATTAGTAGTTAATTAATGTGTTGCTGTGTACCAACTGATTTAAAGCCCTCATTTGAGCAGGTCACGCATGCGCGCAGCCGTTAATTAAAAAGGTATGACCGGCGGACAGGGGGCGGGGCTTGGGGCGATCAGGTGGGATGGTCCAGTGTGACTTTATTCCTCACCAGAGGAGGCTGCAGGATGGCAGGAGAGAGCGAGCACTTGACTTTGCTCTCTGAGCTGTCTGTGGCTGACACACTGACACACGACTGCATTCAGACTCAATTAGCTTGTGTTTGAACCATTTTAAACTCGGTGCAGAAAGATGTGAGACGCTCTGACAAAGGTAGGACTGCCTGTTTTCATTCCACGCCTTACTTCATTGGCAGACTGACTTCTCATTTCCATAATGGATCATTATAATTATTGTTGATTATTTTTAATCAGGTGGGTGATTGCTTTTTTAATAGGGTATGGTTGAGCCCATTGTGAAAATTGCTTTATTTTCACCATCAGTTTCTTATGCTAATTTATGCAGACTGGTGTTCAGGGTTTGTTTATGCCCTGCATACTTACAAAGTGTTTAAACATGATAAAAGTAAAGAGCAGTATTTACATATTTAGTTATGTTCAGGTTCATAATAAAAATCTGAAAGCTGTTGCCCTTTGCGGCTTTGTTTATATTCATATTCAGAAGCTTTCTTTTCAACAGGTGGGCCATCTTAATCTAAAAAGACTAAGACTAAGAAGAAAAGAAAATGATAAATATATATAATACACATTTTAACACATATATCTATCATTTGGGAATGCAGCATAATCCTCTTTACATATATATATATATATATATACATATTTATATTGATGAAAATACAAGACTAAACATTTCTTGCATTTTCTGAAGGGCACAGCTCATGTTTAAGCATAATAAAACACAATAATTAATGTCATAACAGTACTGAATTATGAACTCCTAGGCAATGACTGTTCCCCTGTGAGAGTATGATGCATTTTAGAAATGGACTTCAGTTCATCTCGGAAGTGCATTGTTCCAGAGACCTGACACAATCTGTTATATTACAGCAGAAAATGCTGGGCTCCACATTGGCAGCAGAATAGACACTTGGGAAATTCATGTGTGTACTCGAAGAGATTGTTGGATTTCATTTGAGACCTTGTGAGTTGTAGGAAATTTATTCTAGAAAAATGGCATATTTACATTGGCTCCAGCTTCTCAAATGTTAGAATCTGCTCTCAGTTTAATGTCACAGTAGATTGAATTTTTGGACAGTCAGTAAGACAAAACAAGCAACACAAGAAATTATCCATGGGCTCTGGAACTGATGATAGGAATTTGTTGGTTTTTTTTTAATATTTTATCATAATCTGTAGATCAACAAATAATGAAAACTGCCATGTCCATGTGTAAAACATACAATGACAAAATGCAGAGATGTTTCTGTATGTTATAGACTGACATACATGCTTTAAGAGGAACATGGCTTCTAGATCTGCTGCATTACAGGAATACTGTGACAAAGGCTCAGGTTAATGCTGTTAATATTACACTTCTGATAATAACGATAATAACGTCCTTTGGCTGTGACTTCTGTTCTGATTTACTGTGCCCTCCGTCAGGCTACATTAAGCCATTTAATACACTTGCTAATATTCTCTCTGGTAAAACAAAAGCTTAATTATGATTCCAATCATAGATTTAATTGGCTGCCTTGTTTCATTTCTGTCATGGTCACTCACATTGAGGAGGGAGGTTCCTTTAAGGGCACAGCACCATCTTTCCATGGGAGCCAATAATGCAATAACATGAGTGGTACACCTTTCCACCATCTCAGATGCAAATTGGAGGGTAATGATGTTCTCTGATAGCTTTTAATTAAATATCATCTGCAGAGAATAAGGGACGTACTGTATGTAGTCTCATTGTTGAACAACTGAAACTAAAAGCCCTTAGGGCCTCACTTAGTGAAAATTACCATTATCTATTAATCTCTACACTTTGTCTGACATCTGCTGAAATGACCAAATCTTCTAGTTATTCCAGTCGACTAGAGTAGAAAACTAGAGTAGAGATTGTGATTGGTAGATGAAATCTCTGTGAAATAGGATTGCAAAATACAGTATGAGGGAAATTTAATTAGATTTTAGAATTGCTTCATAAAAAAATACACAAATTACTGCATAGATAAATGGTCACCCAACTCTAGATAAGGACTAGAGTACAGCAGTTAGTTTATAATTTTAAATAACAATGTAACAGTTATAAATGCTGTGTGATAAACAAAGCCCAACATATGGAGACATAGGGCCTCATAAAAAATATTTTGTTCTTGTCTAAATTCATTATTTGTCACTTATCTCAGACTAATTAGTGCCACTTTGGTGTCCATGAGATTTGATCTGTCAGCACCAAATTGTGGAAATGCTTCATTCACAAAAATGCCATATGAGTAAAAAGAAGAATATCACACTGATGAGCTTTGAGTCTGCTGTCAGAGATTAGGAGACACGAACACAACAATTTTAAGTTTCAGTTTAAGTATTAGTGAGTCACAGTAAAAGAAAATAACATTATCTTGGTTTGCCTGCGTTTGAGCAGAGGCTGTTAAATATTACAACAAAGACTGATATTTATGGAAGTGAACAAAGGTGTACAGCATATAAAAACAAGTTCAAATAGCATCTCAATGATATTCCAAATTATTTATATAAGAAGAGACACTTAGCCCAGCACAGAGCCGTGGGTGCTTCTTAAACAACAGTTGTTTGAACTGAGCCCTTTCACACACTGCGCCACGTGTGACAGGTGATCAGAAAACCTGCCCACTGCTTGACCAGACAGACCTGCAGATGTTGCAACATTTACATTAGCAGGACAAAACCCACACTATTAAAGGCTTTAGACAAATAAATAAATCAAGCTTAACCAAAGCTACAGTAATTCACAGCCTTAACTGGACTAATTGTACTGTGCTGCTTCCTAATTCAGATACGTTTCAGGAATTTTAGCGTGCACAGGCAGAAAGGAGTTGTGTCTATTTGTGACTAGGGTGAGACTGAAAATATGTGTGAGAGGAAAAAGCAACAAGACAGGTAGCAGGTTTCCTGTCTAGTTTTACTAAGGCTTCGTGTACCTCAGTGAAGGATGATGGTTTAAATTGAAAACTTTCAACACTCGTCAGTGACGTCTGACAAATTTACAGATAGAAAGCTGGTGCTCGGCAACAGAATGCTGAAATGTTGTAACAGTTCGAGACAATGAGCTGAATTCCTAATAAAGCTGGGTATTTTATTAAAGGTTTTGAATGCTCCCAAAATATAACATGGGTTAATTTGTAGGTCAAGTGACTCACCTAATAAATATTATAGGACTTGGTCACATTATCTCCCTTCCAGCTTCATATCTGGAGAAAAGCACATCCATGATAATACCTCCATTGTTGAAATGTCACAACATGTCATGTCAGTTTTTGAATTTGTGTAGGTATCTCATTACTGCCCCTGCCCTCTTGTCAAAACACAAGCAGCTCAACAACATTTGCATTCTGTTTGATAATCCTCCTTTCCTGGAGGAAGGAAATTATGAATAGGAGACCCCAAAAGGTGGTGGCGGTGAATAATGGAATAGACAGAAAAGGTCATTTCACACATCTTATACCACTTGATGGTTTTGTCACAGTGTTGCTATCACCTTGCTTCCATACTAACGCATGTATGAATGAAACATGAAGTGGTAAGTAGAGACATTTTTACTAATGGGATTAAGCTGTGTTTTCAGCCCTGGGGTCAAGAACCAACGCATAACATGCAAATGTGATCTGAATTATGTGTCGGCTAAGCAGCTTGTCGCCTGTCTTTGATTTCAGGCTTGGGTTTGTAAAACACGTATTTGTCTTTAAATACAGATTCTGCTGCCATGAGACAGACAGTACAGGAATAATAAATGTAATTCCTTGAATAACGTCGTTTTAGCTTTGTTTAATTGATGCTACTGTATTATACCAGTGATTATAAATCCATGTACTGTTTGACAGTGGTCCTCAAGCACAAGAGGGCTGAGGAAATAAAGTTTGTATATGTGGTTAATCGTTTTTGCAGACACTTCGCCTCTTCGCCATTACAATCAAAAATCAAAATGTCACTGCATCAAGCCTGAAAACAATCCAAGATATCCACTCGCCGCCTATTTCTTTTCAGTTATCCTGTGGCCACTGACGCATGCAGAAATCCCAGCATCAAGTGTTTACTTGGGTGAATTTTGTTCTGCCTTGCGGTGGGATGTGCAGCGAGAAAGCCTTTGATCCTGCATGAACATGCGGCAAGCATCACTCTGCCCTCAGAAGGCTTTATCACAGCCGCTTTTCCTTTTTTTTATTTATTTATTTTTCTGGCATTTATCTCACTCTGTGACATCCCAGATCTCCAGCACGTACGCTGAGAGTAGAACTGAAAGGGACTATCAGCGGTCAAAGCCTTTCCTGCAGTTATTTAGTGCCCTCCTTAAGGTTCAATTCTTGGCTTGTCAACCGGTGGTTGAGTTAGAGCACAGCTTTCAGACAAAAGACCTTCAAGGAAGCCATCACATGCTCTGGCTGAATGTCAGCTTTACATTCATTTATCTCTGCAGTCCCTACATGGGTGGCTGGTTTTCTCATAATGCCACCGATGATTTCTTTTTGCCCCGGAGTATCATCGTTATCCTCTGTGGTGTCCTTGTCTCTACCTCTACCTTCTGCTTTTATTTTATTTTCTGGTATAATCCTCACCACCCCTCGATCGATCTGCCTGGTAAAAGAAAGATTAACGAAAAATCAGATATTAATAATAATGGGATGTGCTTTTTTTTTTTTATTGTCAGTTGTTTGCTTGTAGAGGCAATGTAATGTTTTTTAATTGTAGAGGAAATTGAAAACATAACCTCTGTTATGCAGCTATAATGAAAGAAAAATAATATAAAAATGTGATAATGTTATTTTTTAGTCATAGATGGTGGGTCTGTAATGATTTTTTAGTAACTTACCTTTAATGTTTCCTGGAATGTGAAGTCGTTATTTGTTTTATCTAAGCCAAAGAAGCACTTAAGTGGTGGATGAGCTTGCTTTCGTACTTATTAAAACTTTGGATTATGAGTGTTTTTAAAAGGACATTATCTCTTTTCTTGTTTTAACAGGTTTCCTGCAATAAAGCCTTTAATCATGGCTGAACATATTTACATCTAAGCACTTCTGGACTCAACCTGTAGCAGTGAGAACTGTGGCCAAATCCATATGAACAATGGAGTGTTGGCAACAACTGCAGCATCTACAAATGATTTACAGGAGCAGTTTCTACAGCAGGAAACATTTGTATTTCCTGCATTAGGAGGAGGAGAACGAGGCAGAGGGTTGAGGCTGTAGTAACTAAGGAACACTTGTGGCATGGGTGTAGTTAATCTGCAAGACTCCTTAACAACTTGATGCACCCAACAGATTATAATGGTTCCTGTTGAGAACATGAGTGTTTTCTCTGCTGCAGAAGGCTGTTCCAACTGCAGCGCCTCCGCCCACCCAGATGTAGACGTAGCCAAGGCGGTGGTTTTGGGGATGGTGCTGGTGGTGTTTGCTGTGTTCGGGGTCCTTGGCAACATCCTGGTCATCCTGTCAGTGTTGTTCCACCACCACTGGCGCTCTGTGACGCACTACTTCATTGCCAATCTGGCAGCAGCAGACCTGCTGCTCAGCTCCGCCGTCCTGCCCTTCTCCGCCACCTCGGAGGCTCTCGGCAGATGGGTGTTTGGCCGGTCCTTCTGCAGTGTCTGGGCAGCCCTGGATGTCCTCTGCTGCACTGCGTCTATCCTCAGCCTGTGTGTCATCTCTATTGACCGCTATCTGGCTGTCAGCTACCCTCTGCGTTACCCTGCTATAGCTACTGGACGGCGAGGCCTGACAGCAGTGGCTGCTCTTTGGGGACTCTCTGCAGCCATATCTGTTGGCCCCCTGTTTGGCTGGAAGGAGCCCGATCCAGAGGATGAGACTGTGTGCCGAATTACAGAGGAGCCCGGCTATGCCTTGTTCTCAGCATTAGGATCATTCTACATACCTCTGGCCATCATCCTGGCCATGTACTGCCGTGTGTATACTGTGGCAAAGAGAGAGACGCAAACCTTAAGGAAGGGCAGTAAGGGAAAATTGTTTGAGACAGAGGGGGTGGTGCTGAGGATACACAGAGGGAACGCTGCTCAGACGGGAAAACAGGAGGATGATGAGGGGACAGAGAGGCACAAACGCCCCACCTTTTCCCTGCAGAGGCTAATGAAGTTCTCAAGAGAAGAGAAGGCAGCCAAGACTCTTGGCGTTGTTGTCGGATGCTTCATTCTTTGCTGGCTTCCTTTTTTCCTTGTTTTACCCATTGGTAGGTAATTCCTAAGCTCCTTTTACAGAACCCCAGTCTATGCCACTCATATTTTGTCATCCCGAAGCTAAGTGTCTGCTTTTCTAAAAGATAAATCCCTGACAATCTTTCAAAAAAACAGAAGTCTGTTAAACAACACTTGCTGTTTTGAATGTATTTGTAGAATCCTCAACGACTATCTGTACCTGAAAATATTCTCTTAGCAGCAAGATAAAAAGGTTTTTAACATTTCCTTAAAGTGAATTCATTGCAAATGAATATTTCATCATATACATTTCTGTTATATTCTATTTTCATACACAGTGCACAAAAACGCTGTGTTATTGCACCTTAATTAAACTTGAATTAATTGTATTAATTAAAATACGCTCATAAAATGTGTCAGTTGAAAGACAATATTTTGTTTTCAACTAACATAACACTGCTTTGTGTTTGATTGTGCTGAAAGGTAAAAGAATAATAGTCAAAGAATGACTTAAAACCCAGCTGCAGTGATGTACAGAAGCAGACCAGCTATAGTGATGTGGGTGTGTCACTACACCTGACATCACTAGTGAGTGCACCACAGTTGCATCTGACTTGGGGCAGTTAAGAGAGAAGTTTAAAATGATTCATCCCACAGTTTAATTTTGAGGGAAAAATAAGTTCTCTGCATACAAAAAAGCCAATTATTAAATGTATTAATTTCATAATGAGAGCTTTAATTATAGCTGGGTTTGTATTGGCTCCGACTTTACTAAAACATATGAATGTTAATTTGAGTTTTGAGCAGAAACAAAACTTAAGTGTAAATAAGATTCACTTTGCTTTTGTAAAATTTCACTGAAGGTAATTTCAGTTAACATTATCATCATCTTGGGAACATGTAAATGTCCACTAAGCCTGATATTCTCAACTCTTCGTTTAATTAACTCTACCTACATTTTGTTAGAGAACAGTGATGTTATCATAGATTTAAGAGGGGACTGAAACCAACTATTGTGAAGCCAAATCTAAAATCTTAATTGCCTTTGAAATAACTCTCGTGGCTTGTCTGAGATATGTCATTGACAGCGTAGGCCAGTGTGTGTTTAAGAGTAATAGTCTGCCAGCACCTCCCAGGTCACAGATGGTGAGATTACTATTGTAAACTCTGTTCAGTTAAACACTGTAATTATTGAAGGTAGAAAACCTAGTGAATCGTATTGGGTGTGGATCAAACATTGTCTGGATCTTTTCCAGTTTGCATTCAAAACTAGACATATTGAAGGCCCAATCTTTAATCCAAATGTAAACAAACAGCTTGCTGTACCACAGACTGGAAGCTTCAGCGATAATTATTATACTTCGATAATGACTCGACTCAGCCATGGTCTTCGTTTTTAGTTGCCGTGGAGATCAATTGATTGAGATGCATGCTTTATATCCTGGCACTAAAATAACTTTGTTAGTCTCCCCTCGAGGAGGCTGGTAAACAAAAAAATCTGACACGGTGTAGTTTTACGTTCATTGTAAAATACACAAAGGCCATTTACAACAAGAAGATAGGAAATATCCATTCTAACTACCATCATTAGTGGACGGTACAATCATTCACCTTGGACTCAAAAAGTCATTGAACCATAAGTGAAAAGATTTGGTATCAACTCATATAATAGGTTTTCAGATATTTCTC
>OMLM01011214.1:83187-111923 GCA_900302695.1 Helostoma temminkii | reverse complement strand
ATCTAGGGGATTAACCTACTGTTGCTGCTATAATCAGTCTAGCAAAGGAGCAGTCTAGCAAACAGCAGAAATTTGTATTTGAAACATCCTTGAAAAGAACAAAAACACTGGTGAGCTCAACAACATCGCCTGGTAGACCATCTACTGACTTACTGAAACCACTCTTTATTCTTTAAATATGAAGACATGGGTATGATTTGTTGGCAAAGTAAAGCTGTTAATCCAATAAAGAGCAGAGTATTCATATTTTGGTAACATTCTCTTTATTTTCCTGACTTGTGACATGTTGATTCTGGGCAGTGAGACACAGAACTAAAACAAAGAAGGTTTTACAAGCAAATGGCCGGTTCTTCACTGTAGCATGATCCTGCTTCTGTGTCTGAACATCTCTTAACTAAATTGACCACTTAATCCACATCTAAAACGTTGAGGGTTGAGATCATGTATGTAATTCATACAGTTATGTCCACATTTCATCATATCAAACATGAGCCGCCAGTTTTGTCTAAGAAAGATTATTTCTAACATGACCACTGCATGGTTATCACACTGGCCGCTCAGACTCAGGTAAACAACAATCGCTATAAAAAGAGCAATAAAAGTTTAATTCTCAGTAAAAGCTGTATATTCTGCAAATGGAAAACATTTATGGTTTAAAATTTTACAGACAATAAAGGTGAAGTACAACAACGTTTCACATCACATCTGGCTCAGCTTGGGTTTGAAAATCACTAACTCTTTAGGAAATTGGGAAATGCAGTTTGAAGAGAGGGTGTAACAAAAGTCACAGTTAAATCATGGGAGGTTTGCGATTTAGTTTTTGTGAGTTTTGATCTGCTACATCAACAGGGACTATTCTTTTCTTTACTTATATTTAGTGTAACTTTTTTGCAATGGTAAACTGTTCGAGCACCTTTGCAAAGGAAGTGTGTTTACGAGGGGAGACAGATTTCCTGGTGCTCTGTATGCATGTGGACAGACAACATGCACCATCACTCCGAGCTGGGACTGTATTAAATCGTCCTGGCCATTTAGCGCTTTTTATTTTACACATACACATCTAATTGCTAAATGTACTTATTTACAGGTGAATACAAAGTATCCACAACTCTAGAAAAGTGTGCAATAAGAAAATAAAAACCTTTAACAAACATCATTGAACTTGTCATTACCCCCTTTGCACTTTAATGGCGTCTGTTTAAACCATAGGGTATGACTGTAAGGATGAAGAGTTGGCAAGTGCTGGCTGTGATTCACCGAAGTGACTTCATTTCACAATCTTTGGCTGATCTGTTGCTCATTGTCACAGTCCGGCTCCATTTGGCAACACACACTGTGCTACACTTTGTCTAATCTAATACACAGAGCTGGCCACTGTCAGGGTGAATCATCTCACATGGTCACAGCTGTTCTTCATTGCTCCATCTTATAAAAGTGAAAGCAACAGGGATTTGGGTGTTAATCAGATTTAGCTTGTTGACAAAGTTGTCTCTCAGTAGTGACATAAGGCCTTCTGAACTTCTGAATTTGTCTTTATACTTCATTCAGATCTTTACTTCAACCTCTATGTTACAAACCCCATTTCCAGAAATGTTGAGACTTTAAAACAAATGCAGTTAATACTAATTCATTCACTTTAATGTTTATTTATTTGATAAATGTATAAAGATTCTATAAAGAAGAGTCTGATGACAAGCTGGAGCAGAGAATGTTTACTTATTTATTCATTTTATTTATATTATTTGGGAATCAAAATACTAATACTAATGTTTAGGAGTTTTGCAAGTAGAATATTTGCCCAGTTTTACTGGGCACAAGATTTCAGCTGCTCAACAGTCTGTGGTTCCTGTTGTTTGATTGTCATTCATCATGAGCTGTACATTTTCAATTGGAGACAGATCTGGACTGCAGGCGGATGAAGATGTTTGCCTAATAAAAGCACGTGTCTGATGTACAGACTGGCTTTCTCTTTTTTTAATAGTTTCAGGTTACATTTCTGGACACAGTGGTGAACTATGTTAAGTGGCAGTTTTCTAAAGTAGTCCAGAGCCCATGTGGCTGCATTCATCACTGTAGTATGATGACTCACGTAATTCTGCCTGGGGGCTGGAAGGCCAAGGGAGGAGAACACATTCTGCCCTTGGCTTTGATTTTAATTAGCAGACTCAACATGCTAGTTTTGGATTCATCAACAACACTGTATATTAAACCTTTCAGTGTTACTCTATTTAGCTTCTGTTCCCACTATTTGTGTTTGTTGATTTACAAAATATAATTGACACTGATCTTTAGTTTGCACTTTCATAGATAAAGGTTTAAACTAATTTAACAGATTTTGTTATGGCATTAATTAACATAATTGGAGCAACATATAATATGACCATGTTTGTCACATGATACTTTACTTGACTAATTCTGGAAACACCATCTAGTGGTTCATTGGTGTTCCATGTTAGCAACGTTACCAAAGTATTCTAACACTGCTTTTGGGGCCTGTAATATTGGGTTGATTCAGTTTGTACTACACACAGGATTTTTTCCAGTACTTTTCTTTTGATGGGAGGCAAGGGAGGAGTCCCTAAATCACACCACTGTGGTGAGTGAGATGTTTCTAGTATGCATTCACAGTCCAAGAACAGCAATGATCTTTCTCTTATCCAGATTGGATAAAAGTGTAGTGGCTAATTTTCTACTTAGATGCCTGCAGCATAATGCACTTGTGCATAATGTACTCTGATTATTAAAAGATCTCCAAAGCTCAAAAGTTATGCAATCTAAATGGTAAATATTGAGTATTTGGCACTCAGTGATCTTTAATTCCCAACCTTTTTGGCTCAAATTTACGTGTTTACAATAAAGCTTTTGCAGCATAATTAAATTGAAAAAGCACAAATCTCACTAGAGTCACATTCATAATACCAACCATCTCGGTAATCCAATTATGCATATCATGTTTTGACGAGTAAATGAGAGCAGCTCATCTCCACTTCTATTCAGGGTTCAGCTTTTAATTGGCAACAGCTGTTCTGTCAAATCTCTGCCTTACACAAATACATGCTACGGTAGATCCACCTCCCACATGCACAGCTACTGACTTCAGTCCTGGCAAACCACTGACCATGCATTTCTGTGTGTGGATTATATTTAGGGCATCTCTCTGATGTGACACCAACACAGGACGCTTAATTCTCACAAGCCCCTATTTATACTTGATGCTTGAATTGGTCCTTTGTGTCCACTGTATCTGATGAAGCATTAAGTCTTTGGTGCACATCATCTCTAGGTCCAGTAGAGGGCTCACTGGAACCAGTTTCTCAGATTCCATTAAGCACTGTGAAAATAAATGACTCGAAGGCATAAAAAGTGAGTAGAGCAGGTTTATTGCCTGAAACAAAAATATATAATTATAAAACATTTGAGGATCTGATTATTGTCAACTTTTTTCAATAATCAAGCAAAAGTAGTTAGTTAGATAAGTTTATCTAACTAAATAGATTAACTTAAAATAGTTAAGTTTATCTAACTTAATGGTTAGATAAACTTAACTGAGCAATGTCTAACTTACATAGCTCAGTTAAGTGCAACCTTTAATTTTAGTGTGGCTGAAAATCTAATCTAATCTAGAGGTTCAGCTTCTTTTACTCAACTAAAATCACCTGGTGTTTCTAGTGTGTTTTGTGCACAAACAGTCTGATTCCGCCTCCATAGCCACAAACCCAATATTTTCCTATCGTGGCGACAATAAGGATATTACAATAGCATTTGCCAGCTCTCCACACATGTGCAGAGTGTGTGGTCATGTAAAGACCTAACATGGGTCTATCAGGTGGCGTCCCCCCACGCTGGGATTAGCTGTCCTCTCTTCCAGCACTCCCCGCCTGACTCCATTTCGCTTTTTCCTTTTTTCGGCCGCGCTCTCCCTGCACAGTAACTTCCCAGTGTGACTTTGCAGGACTGCATTTAGCTCACTATCAAAGTGGCAAGTTTCGGAGAAGAAGCTGCAAGTTTGAACTCCCCCTCCGAGTTGATATTTTCCGTCCTTGTCACATTTTCTTTTTTAAAAAAGCGCGAAAAAAAAGGATCCGTTTTCTTGTACCTGTTGATGAAGTCCCACCGGGTGTGGGACGCACAGGAGCAGTCGGGTTTATTCACCCAGGAGAGAGGTCTGAAAGAGGCGCAGGCGACACACCGCTCCAGTGGCCCGGAGGAGTAAAGGACCTCGGCTTGTTTCCTTCTTCCCCAGCATTAGCAGCCTGTGCTGGGTTGGTGGAAAATGGGCACCGCTTCGATGTGTGGACTTACCCTCACTTTGATACTCTCATGCCTGCTGGTTACTGTAAGTGTGCTCCAACTTTTTTCCTTCACTCTTTCTGTTCGCTCTCTAGTGAATGTTGCATTCGAGCTCAAAACCGACACACAACACCAGAGTTCAAGTCAAAGTTACATATCAGCGCCTTTATGTCCTATTAAAGGCAAAAAAAAAGAGTCGTGTTGGTGTTACTATTTATGTTCAGTAAACAGCGATGCCTTCTGGTGCAGGTGGGCTGGAGAACAGGTCCCAGTCATATCAACATGTACTGTAAAGATGCTTTTAACAGTAATATGACAAACTCCCAGCTGCTGTTGGGTGAAGGAGGTTGAGGCTAAGTTTGTCCATAGAAACAAGCTATTCATAGTCTCCCAGGAGTCCTTAGTCCCTCATACTAAGTCAGGATACACTTGCTAATAGTCTGTTAGTTTGGGACTTTTGTATGGAGATGACTTTATTTTGGGGCAATGTGATCAAAAAGAAGCTCGTTTTCTACTATTAATCAATTCTCCCAGAAAAGCTGCAACCCTTCAGAATAAAAGTTCCAGATCCATTAGCAAAAATTGCTCTTTAGGTAGCAGTCGTGTCGGCGCGTCTACTTGACCATCCTAGATCTACTACAAGTGGAAGAGTGCAACATAATGGACATTTCGCATCATCAGGTTTCATTCGTTCAGTTGTCACCGTTTCATTATGTGAAATTGTAACAAACACTTATTTTGAACATTTTTGGGATCATTGTCTCATGATTAAAGAAGATATTCAGTTCACACATCGTCAAGAAGCTGGAACCAGACAGTATCGTGCTTCAGCTCTGAACACAACACCGGGTATTTATTCAAGTGTATTTAATGACATTGGAGTCTGAAATAAGTTGTCTTTGCTATATCTGTTGTATGAATCACATACAGGATGACCACTGCTTTGCAGCTGGGAATAGCAGCCCACCCCTGCCCTCTAGAAATCCCGGCGGGTCTCTCACTTTTATGCCCTCCAATAAACAGAGCTGTCACAGCTGAGAGATCTGTGACTGCTCTGTTGATCTGATCAGAAGCAAAGCCCTTTTGAATGATGGCATGTTATTTGGTGGCCAGCAGGCATAAATCTTTTCCTGCTGGATACAGACGGTATGATCGGTGATGTGCTTGATGTTTGAAAAAACTGTAGCGTTGGTGACTTAAAGGTATATTTAACATCTAGTGCTGGCTGTCGAACTTGTAGCTTTTCCCACTAGATGACATGATCCATCAGTTTGTGTCCGTCAAATTGCGACTGAACGGACATTACCTGCATCTTCAAGGCAACGCAGGTTCTGCAATAACTTCCATCCATAAAAGCCATCCAGTCCCTGGAGAGGCTATTATCATCCACTGTGTGCTGACACTGAAAAGTAAAAGGAGATGACCTTTACACTTTTACCACAGTCTTGACTGATGTAATTGAATTATCTGAAACCACAAGCATCTGTTTCCAGCGTGTTGATTTTCAACTGCAGCAGGGGGTGCCTTGATTCAATTAAGTTCACGTTCTGGTGTTACCACAGGCCTGACGTTCTCCTCGTTGGAGCGCCAGGCTCATGCGCATCAACTCAAACAATCAAACAATAAAAGCTCTCGATGGGTTAGAGCCTTCCATCACAAAAGAGCCCCCATATCACGCTGTTAACTGCCGGTAGTGCTAATGTGACTAATGTGTCTGGTCCCAAATCTTGCCAGTTCGTAGTTCTTCTTTTTGCTCTTACTATGACATCACACTGTACACAAGCGTCCCTTGACCTCACCGGGGGGTCAGTGGAAGGCTGACCTGGATTCCTATATTTGCTTAGTCTGGCAAGTTTGTGTTGTGTACAAATTGTTCTCTTTTTCAACCTCATCATCGTTTTGCTACATATTCCTTATCAATAGTTTAATCTTGTGATTTCTTCAGTCAGTGCTGGGTTAACATATTGACTGGTGGTGGTTGGTCTTCCTGTGAGGCACTTAGTCATTTCAGACACGGCTACCTGGTGTTTTATTCCCATTCAGAGTCAATGAGGACTCTATGGAGTTTCAAAGCGCAGTGCAAACACCAACTCCACTCCACAGTTTGAACAGTAGGAAGGGTCTGCCCCCTCTAAACCCATTCACATAACTGCTCGAAGACCGGGCTCAGTAAACAGTGCATAGTTGAGTTATAGCCCAAGGAGAGAGGCCATCCTGACTGATGGACCAATGGTTCTCAAGTACATAGGCACATATGGAGTCCAGGCCGGCAGGCATTTGCTGATTCTTCAGTGAGGTGTGACTTGGGCCAATACAGGGGTCACAGAGGTGAGGACTCTGAACCTGACTCTGTGTCTGAGTCTGGCAGCGTTCCCTCATGATTTATTCCATTTATTCACAGCCGTCAGCTGCCACTTCACAGCTTCCTGGTCTCGCTGATCACCTCGAATGTGTGTATCCAGTCGAGCACCTAATGCAACTCTCTGTTGAGTCTTCTCGCCGTTTGACTTCACAGATTCAGCATCTTAAATGCTCTTTGTGCAAGGCAGTCATTTCAGAATGTTTGGTACGCCAAGAAAAGCTGTGATGTGGTAAGTAAGCAAGACCAACATTTGTTCAGCATTGTCTGAGCTATATTTTATTTGGTGAGTATTTCTCTGCTGTTACTATAGGTCCATTCAATGCAGAACAGATGTGCAGGTGTGTTTCTTTGTTTGGATTAAGCCTGTATGTCAGTATGGGTAGAAGAGACACATCATCCTTTGTCTGACTGACAGGACTCTATTAGACTTGCTAAAGATGCTGCAGTGTTAGATTTTGATGCCTTGTAGGCAGCCTGTCCTCTCGCCTAACACATATTGCACTGCACCAGCTTTTGTTTTCTTTGAAAACAACCAGTTCAGACATTTTCTTTAAAGATTTGGTTTTAATCTCAGAAATTACACGCGCATGCACACGCCGAAGCGTTTTATGAATGCCCGTTGCTCGGTAGCTGCGGCGGCGTTATGTATTCACGCCCAACGTCGTGTCCATGTCAGACAGAAGAGACAACTCCAAACACAGCTGCGCCTCAGCTGGTACAGCAGCAACAGTGTGCATGTGCTGACATGAGCACACATACTCTTGAGTACTGCTTGTTGTAACTGGAGTCCCACTCTTTCCATTCACACGTTTAGGTTTGCCCTCTCTCTCCGCGCACGTCTGTGGTTGGCAGATCGGTTGGAAGCCTCTGTCAGGTTGTGTCTGTTGAGAGGTTAATACTTTTAAAGCAGTTGGATCTCTCTGATTCACTGTGCACTCAACACACCTCCAAAAAACAAGAAGGAAAATTATTATTAAAATGACAATTTACTTACTTATAGTAGCTAAACTTTTAGACTCTAGCAGCAGATTTAACAAATGAATGACTTACTGAACAAGATATTAACTTATTCTTAGGGTTGGCTATTGTCAATTTTGGCAACATTACAATAGGAAATCTTTTACTATACAAATACCCTTCCATTATCATGTTTTTTCGAAATGTTGCCTAACTGCCCTTAAAGTTTTCCCTTTGGTCAACTATCACTTTATTACCAAAGAACTGTGTGTGGCATCAAACGCTGCAGTGTTTCATGTCAAATCAGTTTTTGCTACGGGTACCTGGTACTTTTTTTCAGAGTTTCAGTTCCAAACGCTACTCGTTCTACTTATTTCTAGAGTCTGCGTTATAGTGAACCCTCTAATCTTAAAATAGCATGTTCTCCATCCATGATATTTAAAGTACATATTACTCCTTGTCCTGCTGCTACAGAACTACAACTACACAGCTTTACTTTAGGTCTAACCTGTCGACTGTAATTGACTTGTACAAAGTGACAGATTTGCCTTCTTAAACAGTCTTCTTCCATCTTTTCCCAGGCTGTTCCCAGGCTACTACAAGTCTTTCATTTATTAGAGAGTCATTGAAATGCTAACTATATTGCACTTTGAAGGCACTTTATAGTTGTCTGTGCCCTATTGAATCCTCCATTGTCTTTACTAGTGGCATTGAAGTCACTTGGACGTTCTACTTTTTACTCAAGAGACCTGCTGTATTGTCTCTCCCAGCTTATACAGCCGCTCTAATGGGGGTCGCTGCCCTTTTCACTGAAGGTATTTTGGTGTGTTGTGAACGGAATAGATTTTTTTCGGAGTACTAAAGTTTACTAAAGGAATGCTATCATTCTTTTTTTCCCTCTATGACTCTGACATCCTGTGAAGTGTTTGTAAAAATCCCACCCTGGTGTCTTATCAGAGCCGATGATTTCTCACAACCTGAGCTCAGACTAGCAGCACCCTTCCTCCACTTCCTTATTGTACAAGTCTCTACCTGTGAAACTGAAAGCCTTCCATATTTGCACTTTATTGTAACCTTAAGAAGATGCAAATTCACCTAAGCTGCTGTTAAACCCTTAATGTTCACAGGAGGAAATTTGCAGACGTCAGGGTGTAATGGCTCAGTGAAAAGTAAATACAGGGGAACACTTGCTTTCCCTTTCTGCTCATGGTTATTTAATTCAGGCCTGTTTGTATGCACTCAAATGATTTGTTCTGAACTAGGGCTTATTATTCTTTTTTTAATAATCTGAAGACGGCAAAAGCTAAAATGCACTTTCGTTTTAGATGAAAATGCAAACAATAGAGTGATTCTGCGTCAGCTCCTCTGCAGTGGCTGCTGTGGACCGGTCTGCAGCAGCTCATAGGAAGGCGAGAACAAGATGGTTCTGTGCTAAAAGTGAGAGAGACAGGAGGAGAGCAGCACCAGTCTGCTCTGTGTTAACATGTCAGCTGCAGTCCCACAAGACATAACATCTTCCTCTCTGTTATTCATTCACCCCCCATACACACACATGGGAGCACTTTGTTTTTTCTAAGGTTTTTTTTTTTCTCTTTCACACTCGGTTCTTTTGTCTTTCTGCAGTCATGGCGTTGATCAAGTCATTGTAAACAAGTGGGAAACCAGTATTTGTTGTACACTGTATCATAATGGTTGTAGTTCTACCAACCTGGCTACCTGATGCTGCAGTAACAGATGGTTTTGGACAAGTGATTTGCTCCATGATAAGATATCTTTATAGCTTTCTAAAAGACAATGGGCTTGTGGTCAACAGGTTGCCAGCAGCCTATTGTTTTGGTGCAGTGGCTTGTGACGTCCATTGCTAAGTCACCATCCCGTAGGGGAAATGAATCCTGGAATTATCTGCTGGACAAGAGGACCTCACTTCCCCTGAAGCAGTGTTTGTTCAGGCTTTCCTGTGCACAATTCAAATGTCCTGCCATATATATGCTGAAAGAAGTAAAACCAATGTGATTGTTGTTCCTCCCAGAAATGCGTTTTCTTTTTAAAATGTCCACAATCTGAACTGCATTAAAAGCTGTAGAAGTAAGTTATTAAAAATATCCCTTTCATCTTAGGCCTTTGAATCATGCTGTAACCAGAGGCATTTATCACAGGTTTTTATATTTTGCACAGCAGTCACTTCAGAGTGTTGGTCAGCTGGGCTCAGAGTGTAAATGCAAAGCTGTACAGAAAATTTTATAACCTGGCAAGTAACATGCTGGAACTCAGGATTAATGAATTCCCATGGATCTAATTATGCCAAAGTATAAGCCCTGGTTTTTGTTGTTCGCTCTCAGCTAGTCATACTTGAATTTAGCACAGTATGTTTCGACCCAGCAAAGCTGTTGATTAGAAATATTTTCCTTCCAGGTTTTGTGCTTTTGTAGATGCATATTTCGTGCCATGAGCCAAATTGTGTTGTAATGGAAAAAAGAGTCTTCAGTTTAGACACACCATGCACACTCTTACTAATTTTAATAAAAAGTTAATGGCATGTGTCTGTTGTCAACATTCAACGCAAGTTCAAACACACACATACACAAACATACATCATAAAAAAACAAAATTTACAGTGGCTTAAAACATACTATAAGCATGGCCTGTATTAAAGCTCTCTGATCTTCCACAGCATAGAGGAAATTTAAGTGATGGCAAGAGTTTTCCTCTTTTACTTAAGTTGGCACAATTGATAATTTTATTCTAATATCCCTTTTTAGTTGCTGCTTACATACTCAATTCAGACTTAAAAAGGCTTTAGGATAACTTCCCATCCCATATTCTTTATAAACACTACTTGGGCTGCTGTTTGGGTTTCAGTTTGTTTAGGTGTCGTTTTGACTTTGTTTTTTTTTTTGTAAATACACTTGTTATGACATCCCAGAAATGCAGATTAGTTTGTGACATAATTTAACAACTTTAGAGCAGGTTTTAGCAAATTTCCAACACTACCTCTTACTGATGTTGATAATAATCTAGCCAGATAGACATGTTAATAATTTGATGTTGAGTACACAAAAATATTTTAATCCTTTACATTTTCTGTTTTTGTTTGGGAAATGTTTGATATCTGTTGCAATTGTTGCAATCCAGGGCTTGACACTCCTGCTGTTCATGGTGACTATTGCACAAATGTAGTTTCCCCCACAACTTCACCGGATCTTGGCTCTGGTTTTGTTGTAACAGTTGGATATGTGTTGCAGCTGACATATCTTCACTGCACCAGGCTTGTGTGTGGGAACTTTCAGGAATGAAAATCAAGCCATTGATAATAGTGGAATGTGGACCCTGCTGCTGGTTAGAGTGTTTCACTAGATTAAAAAAAAACACAGCTTCTTGAATGCTGCTGGAAACCTTCACCACTAAGCCTGCTGATAATTTTCAGACACACTTCTCTTGAAGTTGTTCCAGATCACTGTCAGGGGGAATTTGAGTTGAGAATTTGCATTTAATCTTTATTCATGTACACTGTTGCCAACTAAATACAAAGACTCATTAACCACCGTGCTGACTAAAGTAGATAAGCATCCTTCATGCACCCAGAGGCTAAGAGAGACAGTAAGTAAGCCTACCCAGTACCTGGCAAGCTCTTTGAAGCTTAAGGTTGGTTTGTAACACAGTTGGTAAGGCATGGGGAATTTCTGTGGTTTTTCGACTAAAGTGGCTGTATATAATTTTCTCTCCACCCAAACCATCTGTTGATTCAATGGAATGAGGAGTCATCTAAATGCATCTAAAAGATTATTTGTGTACTCCTGAATGTTACAGTTTGCAGTTTGATCAGAAATTGCATGTGTACGGATAATCTCTTGGAAAAGGTGCAATTTTGGATCCAACATAACCTTCACAAATGTTACTTACTGGGCTTATCACTGGTTAGCTTTTGGGAAATTATGAGTTAGGCTGTGCTAGATTGAAACATACAGTTAACGGTTTGTAGCTGACCACCAACAATGTCAGTTCAGTACCACATCAGTAAGGTCTGAGTTGTAGGAACAGCAGCTGTTAAACATGCACAGCTGATTAAATCGGACAGCAGAAGTATATTTGAGATTTTATTTTCTCTTTGCTACTTTTTACCACAACCATGTCGGGTTTAGATTTAGGATTTGATCATTTAAATTACAAATTTTTACTTAGGTAATTAGTTTAATGTTTGATGGTCTTTACAAAGTGATCAGAAACAGTGATGGTCTCACTTTTCTGTTCATCTAGACCTAAGCAGCACCTCCAGCCAAGTCAGGCAATTATTGCTTTAAAAGGGGTAATTAAATGGTTCTTCCCCTGACCTGAGGGCATGTGTGATTTATGTGGACTGTAAGCACAAAGGAGTCTCTTTCAGCTGTGCCAGGAAGAGGCCCAGTCTTCCCTACCAGGCTGTACCTGCTGGCTCTCTATTCTGACCTTGTCATGGGTACAAAGGGTGGAGATGGGGGGCATATTGTGGGCATAAATCTGGCACAAAGCCTTCCTTTTAGCATACCTTTATATGTAGTCTGTTGTTTCCTTGGGACCTTCCCTTTGTTGCAATAATGGAAAACAAGATCTGAGGGAGATATTAGAAGAACCCACTGATTTGTTTTTTATGCCTGTTTTGTGTTTTTAGAAAAAGACCGACAAAAGCATACAGAGATTAAGGTCTGATCAGCTCTGGGTGCTGTGTTTCAGAGAGTGAGTCAGCACCATTATTGCAGCTCAGGACTTGTCCTTCTGACATCATGTCTACATAAAAATTAAAAATACAACTTTGCAAATACCAGTCTCTTGCTGCAGACATGTTCTGTCCTCTGTTTCTGCTGCTGAGCCACTGTGGGGAAAAAAAATGAATCGCTCCTCTGGATCTATAGTGTTGATGTTGGCATTTCATGGTATGTTGCATGGATCAGTTGAAAGCAGTTGTTCCACTGACTGATGAATGAAATGCATAAACAACTAGGATTTGTCTTTAAAACACCTCAACAATCCTCAACAGTTTGTAATGTTTACACAAAATACTGGTATATGTCAATGTCAAATATTAGGCGACTACATTTGAAGGGATAGGATGCATTGTCAGTCCTGGCTCATTTAGACTGCTGGGTAGAAACTCTTGGAATAAAGCTAGGAATGAATACTCTAACGGTCACCTGGAAAAAAAACTCCATCAAAAAAAAGGATAATGCATTTTTCTACATGGAAAATACTATAAATAATGTTAGCTCTGCACAGTTGTATTGTAAAAAAGAGTGAGGAAAGTGAAACAGAGCACTGTTACCTCACTGGTAAAAAAACTTTCCACTTTCTGCTCCTTTTTTCTTAAAAGGTCACAAACTGGTTTGTGCTTGCTTATCCATTAGTACCGCGATGAGACGGTTTCTCTTCTCTCATACACCAGCCGGTTCACTTCACTGATTAAACACCGGCGCTCAGTCTATTATCACACGGACACATAGGGGCCCCTTCTCTATAATTACCTCTGATAATAGTAGGAAGTAGATGCCTCACATCTGCTTCCAATGAATGGGCAGGTTAGCTCTGTTGCTTTCTTGTATTATTGCATAAACCCCTGGCAAACAGATGTCTTTGTAGGTGTGAGCACACCTTCAAATTAAGGCCTGTAGTGGAATTATGAGGACAGGTGAAATTCATCTGTCAACTGCTCAGAGGAAAATACTCCCAGACTGTGTACAAAGCCAAATGCATCATTTTAAATGTAGAGTGTCATTAAAGAGACTGAAGTGCAGTCTGCTCTATGTGTCGCCCTGCAGCATTTGTTCAGAACTGTTTACTTTAGTGTATAAAAGTAAAATAGTTTCCACATGGTCCTGATTATAACTGTAGCCTGTTTAACCTGCAGTCTCCCTCATGTGCAGTCAGCAACAAGGGTTTGCAATAGGAAGAAGACCAAATGTCAGATATACTAAAGTACTTAAAAGCAAATATGTTAATATTATGGCGTAAACATTTACACATACCAAATGTGATAATCTTTAAAGTCATGGAATAAGGGCTCCTGTTTAATTGACTGCCTTTTTAGGTTTACTGCCGTCTTTTATGCCTTTCTCCTGGCTAATTGTGAAGGGAGCTTTTTACAAAGCACAATACTGGGATCATTAAGGAGCCTGTGCTTCCAATGTAAATGCCTGCAATCAGTGGTCTTAATAATAGTTTGTGGTTCCAATTAGCTGCCCAGAGGTGTGATTCATGCTTATTAGTTTAGACACGAAAGTGCAGCGATATTATAGTGTGTTTTCACTTCAGCCACTTTAAAGAAAAATGCATTTAATTGCAACCTGGGTCTTGTTTTTGTATGTTGAACCATTTTCAGTCAGTTTCCATAATAAATTACTGAGCAGGGTGATTACTAAATATTAAAGAGTTGGGAATGTAGGTACTGGTTGATGCATTGCTGAGTTATGGTTAACAAGCCAGGAACATGCAAGAACTGGTCGGCCTTAAGAGTTGTCAAGGTTTATTCTGTTCCGTTTTTCAGTACTGGTAAATGTTCTCAGCATTATTTTCTTAGGATTATAAATTTAATTCAAATAGTTATGGGTCAATGAAAAGGGCTAGTGGGCCATTACCAGGACATTACGTTTAGATGGTTAATTTGAAACCCTTCTATGTTTGTAGGTTAATCCAACTGTCTATAGGATGGTGCTAAATGTGCACTGCTGTTATTGTTACCTGCCTTTGTTCATTGACTGACTTATGGAATAAGTAATGTGCCATATTTGCCACCATACTGTAATTGGGTCTCTTCACACTGTAGTGAATGCAGAGTTTGCTTTTATCCATTGTTCGGATCTGAACATTTAGGCAGTTTATTTTTGGGTTTGTCTTGTAGAGGTGTGGTAAGTGAAGGAAGTGTTTAATTTAGTTCAGGGATTTTATCTGGCTCTCAAAGCGTAAGATCCAGCAGGCGTGGTCCTGTCTGGGGGAATTCCTTCCCCTAAGTTAATCAGGGAAATGGGCAAGCTGTGAACCTAAGTGAATGCTAGTTTACCACCCTGACAGCGGACATCATGCGCCACTGGCTGCTGTCTGAGCAGCAGATAAACCAGATGGGCTTGAAACCTTTTCTATATGTATTGACTGATTTTTATCAGTCTGTTTGAGGGTTTTTTATGTTCTTTTAGTCTGAATCAGCTGAAACAACACCACAACCTCCATGTCAGTGTGATACACTGGTGAATGATGCCCACAGGCAATAATCCCCAGAGAAACAGTCTAGACAGGAAGAGTCCCAGTCTAGGCTAGTCAATATTCTTATAATACAGCCATTAAACACATAATGGCACAGCTTTTAAACAGGACTCATACTGAAGCGTTAAACAGGAAACACGGTGATGAGATAGGAAAACCATTAAATGTGATAACAGGGTGTGATATCCCTTAAGCCTTTGTGTTAAATGTTTATTTCTGTGCTAGACATCAGGTCTGTAAAACTGTAAGTGATGTAGGAAAAGTCAGAGACATCCCAAGAGGCTCTTGTTGCCTTTGGACAAAAGACGGGACTACTGTTTATCTCTCATCCAACAGCTTTTCCCTTGACCCATATTCATAACCATATCTTCATCCTGCACTCTCCGTTTGCTTATCCAAACTCTGTTCTGAGACTGACTTAGGTTTCGGATTGCTTAGATTTTCTATACTTGTCTAAAGTTGGAGGAATTGCAACAGTAAGATAAACCTCAAACGCCATCTGCCAGTTTTGTTAGAAGTTTAAACCATGTGATTTCTTTCCTCATAAATTCTTCACATTAACGAGGGAGTAGTGATTGCTTGTGGCCTGACAAATTAGAATGAAATTCTATGGGCTTACAGAGATCTGGCAGATGTAAAATGCAGAGTTCAGTAAAATGGCTGGTGGTTACCTTGAGTAATACAGGTCAGCTAATGCTATATATATGGTTGGATTATCTCACTGGGCAAAGCAAAAGCATGTTACACCTGGAGAAACCCAACCTTTAAATTGCTGGGATTCCTTAGATCCTTGTAGTTGAACCAGCCTCCAGAAGATAATCCCGTTCTTCATGAAACTCATGCCCATTGTTAGAGGCAGTCTAAATCAATGGTTTGAAAAGTGTGAAAGGAGAAGGTGAGAACCTATCACAATGGAGGCATATTATATAGACAGAGTGTACCCAATCCCAAAGCCAGTATTTGGCTTCGGGAATATTGACACTTATCTGTTTAGGTTGTGGAAAAAAAGAAGCCAAGGATTTGAGTTGATCTATGAACAGAGGGAAAATGAATGACTTCCTTGGCCAAACATAGAAAACAACCTGCAGGAAACTCTGAAGATTAAGGTCACATCTCGGCTAACCAGAGCGTGGGTGGATCTGCTTCAAAACATTCATGTCTATTTTTGGTCATTAAAATTTAGATGCTGATGAAAAGAAAGTGGTTACGTTACTCTACTATAGAAGGAGTGAAGTATGCAAAGTGAAATGAATGGTAAACAGAAAATCTTACCAGTTTGACTTTTAGTTACTTTTCATGTGCTCTGCACGTGTGGGCGTGCCAGTGTGCTGTGCAGCAGTTGGTCATGCCTGCTACCACTCAGAGCATTTTCTGAGACATGGCTTTCTTCAGTGTTTATTGGTTCTTGTCCAGTCCTAACCTCAAAAGTGTAGGGTGGGGGGAGAGTGGTGTGTGTATGTGTGTGCAGACTGCAAACTGCCTACTCTAGTCTGAACCTTTCTGGTAATAGGTCTGGAAAATGCATGTGCAAAGCTTTACCTCGAGGAGAGCCTTTAACAAAAGCATCTTTGAAAATCCTGGTCAAACATAGATCCAGTTACTACACAAATCCATCAAACACAGTTCTTCTGAACATGAGTAGCTTGAAGCCCTGATAATGTGCATTGACTTAGCAGTTTTTAGATTTTTTTTGTTTCTTGTTAATTATAAAACACAACTTGTCTGAAATGATACAGTGGTCTGCAGAAATGTCCTCCTGTTCTGTCCTGCACCTACTCTGGCTGCAGGGCCTCTAGCGTAGGGTGTAATAATACCTGCAGCTACCCAGATCCTGTGGTATTTTTATCTCCCCCTGGAATTCCACCTCTGTTCTCCTCGGAGATCTAATGTGTGGGAACTCTGTCAGCAGCTAAAAGTCACCTGCCTCACTGCATTTCCTTCCTTTTAGTGGACACATTGAGTCACTATTGGATTAAGCTTACAGCTGAGCCTTTGAGAGTTATTAATTGTGTGAACAAACAGATATAAAACTTTCCATAATCAAAATGAAAGCTGAGGTTAGGATCATGATGACGTAAGCAACCAGCATCTGGTGAATTGCTGGAGCAAATGCCCTTGGAGCTGAATCTTTGGCCTCCTGGTTCTCCCAACAGGCAGCAGCAGTGTGCACTTCCAAGTCTTGTTTAGAACCAAATCCAAAAAAACCAAGCAGATGATTTGGAAAATATGCTGCCATTTGGAACAGAAACGGCCAGTTCACAAATAGCACTGTGGTTTATAGTCTGGGATCGGTTTATTGTATTGCTGTGTTCTAAAACCCAGTTTGTGTTTGCTGGATGCCGAATCCTCAAAAGCTAAAAAATCAGCAAACATAAGAAGGACTCCACTTAGACTGTTTATTCATGCATTCCACAGAGGTTTCAGGGACTCCGCCTTTCTATGCATGCAAACTAGTAGCAGTGTTACAACCAAAGACAGGTGAGATGTATAACTTTAGTCCAACAATAAAGCCGACAAGGATGTGTATCCCAAATGGCTTTGCACAACAGACAAAAAGATAAATCAGATTACCACAAACAAAAATCACAGCACATCAGCCACAATCAAACAGAGGAGGGAAACACCCCAAACAAAAACAGCCTGATTCTCTGATTAACAGCTCCAGTAAACCGTTACAGTAAGTGAGGCGTAAGATTGAAGGCTTTCTCTGTAAAAGATGCTGTAAAAACACTTGAACACGTCTTTTCATCACAATTGGATCCTTGGTGTAAAAGACATTTTGCCACCTGGTGGAACAAGATATTAAGCATGTTTAAAAGTACAATTTGAATCATTTAGATTCAGAGAAAGCTGAACTGATTATTATATGGAATGCAGACAAAAGTTAGACTCATTGTATTGAGTTTTGGTTTTGATGGGTAAATTTGAGTTTATCTGTGATTGATGACAACCTACTGTATATTATACCTGTTTCTTGGTACACTGCTATTAAGCCATAGGTGATTTATAGATTATTTGTATGAAGGTTGGGGAAGAGATGTGGCTGTTCTTGAAATGCCTCTAGTATATGAGAATGCCAAAACAGAATCCCAAGTTACACTCTGATGCAAAAGGTCAGGACAAAAAGGAGTCTATTATTATTCATAGTTTAGTGTCAGATGACACACTAGTACAGAGCACATTGAAAGGCTTTGTGTGTGTGTAAATATCTTCCAGATTTCCTTTGAATCGTTGTCTTAATGTACCTAGCCTGTGACACTCACATCTCTGGTTTTCAAAATCTGGTTATTTGAGATTAGAATGCTCTTTTTTCTTCTGTCTGTGTGGGCCGTGATGAAAGCGGATCTTTCCTTGTTGCCCGTGGATATTTCGTGCTGTTCTGAGGCCAGATCTGATTTCTCCCACTCTTTTCTACACCCACATATGTCTTTCCAGAACCAAAAAAAAAAACTGCAAAAAACAGCTGTCTGGTAATTTCCAATGGGGATTTTGAAGGGGGACTCATGAAAGCCAAGGATAACCTCTGAATACCATCTCTTCTTCCTCCCTTTGATATGACTCTGTCAACATCAGACTGCAGCGTCTTGTTTTCTCTTGAGCGCAGGACATCTGCAGAGGAGCAAAGCAACTTTTTCTGTAACTTCCCCGTTAAGTTTATATTAATGGCATAAACAGCTGAGAAAGAATATTTTTATTCTCACAGTCCATCACATCTGTGGAAGAAAGTTCTTTTAGTCTTGGCAGAGGTAACGGAGAGTGTTATTGAAAAAGTTGTGAGAAAAAGGGAAAAAGACTTTGATGCGCAGGTGGTGCCCAAGGGGTCTGGTCAGTTAACAGCAGGTTTTGTTGTGATGTTATAAGCTCAAAGTGCATCTTAGGTTACCAAACAAAGACTGTTCATAACTCGTGGTTTGAGATGCTCAACTTCTTGGAACTGCTTTTGCGTTCCAAAACCTTCTCCATGGTAACCCGCCAAATCCCAGTTAATTATGAGATTGCCATCCCAAATAGCATGACCTTGGGAACTGGGGGAAGTGGCGTTACCAACATCAAATTATGACCAGGACGCCTGGAGTGTATTTCGTCCTTAGCCAAAGGGCTTTAAGCGCATCTGTTCTCACAAAGTCGACTCATGAGCAGTTTCCTACTTCTTCTACTTGGCCTACTTTTCCCACAGTGTAATGACGAACTGATTGAGTTTGATACACAGGAGGCGAAGTGAGTTGACAGACTGAGCTAGTTCTGGTCTGTGATTATGTGGGACAATGTGAGCATTGCAAAAGCAACAGGTGGTGTCAGATTAGTTGGTCCTGAGGCGAGAATGAGCAAGAGGAAATAAGCGGGAGTAAATCTAACACTGCCACTGCCACTGGTGTAGAGAAACCAGAGCTATCAAACAGCTGCTGCTACTTCCTTTCTAAAGTTGAACTGCTCAGCAAGCCTCTAAATCAACTCAACACAATCTATCATTATGTTTGAAATATAAGATTGGTAAAAACAAAATGTATGTCACATGCACATGCTATAATTTTAAGTCAAGCTGGTAATATGGCTCTAGGAATGGTATTACTGGTCTGCTGGTCCACGTTGCTACAGACTGATATGTTTAAACAATTGGTTGATGGATTAAAATTACATTTTGTACAAACCAACTTGATCCAAAGAGGATAAAGCCTACTGACTTGTTGACTTGCTTTTGTGACCTTAAGATAAGAATTTTGTTTTTTAGCAATATCAATTGGATGAATTAATGTAGCAGTAGGCCAGTCCTTCATAGTCCCTGTTGGATAAATCAATCCAGACTTTGTAGCTAGCATTACCAGAAGGCCAAAATCTTGACTTCCCACCGGATGCCATTCCTGACTCATTGCCAGGCTTGGGATTGGCACTGACTGGCTCAGATTTACTTACACAGTAAAATATCTAAATAACTAAACTCTGTTAAATATCTACTAAGTGGATTGGGCCTGCTAACAGTCTAGCTCTAGCAAATGCAGTATGAGTATGTTCAGACATACTGTATCAATGGATTGAAATGAAATTTAGTATAAATATTCATGGTCCCCAGAGGATAATTTAGCTGGAATGTGACTATTGGATTTCAGGACAATCCAATAGTCACATTTCAGCTATCTTTACCGTCAGGTCAACATTTTAATTAAGCAGTGCTTTGACTTATGACCAAAATATCTGCAAACCAATGACATTCTCATCAGCATTAGCTGTACTCAGTGGGGAATGTGTTAAACATTACCTGCTAAATTTGGCTTCAGTGCTGAGAGATGTGTACTGTAGCTGCTGTGTGAATAACTACCTCTAAAAGATGTGAATAGCTGTTTTTACTGGAGGTCTGCATTTCTTACGCATCAATTTACTGCAGCTGCAGGAGAAGAAGTCCTTCTTTGTCCTGAGTTGCTGCTATATTGCAGTGTCAGCTTAATATTAGGGCAGCTCAGCTAGCCGGTCCCTTCTCTAGTGGGAAGGAAAGCAGACATCTTAAGTGACACAGCAGTGCTTTCAAACTGTTTCTTTCTGTTATAAATAATCAGGCCTGGCTGGCCAAGCCAGGGCTCCTTTTCTCCTCCAATCTGCCACCAGTCTCAGCACCTCGCCTGTCAGCTGTCGTCTGGGGGAACTGGAGCTGGACCCTAAGGCCCCCCCCCCCAATCCCAGCAGGTCACTCTTACAGAAATGTTGCCGGAAATGCATATTCTAAATATAAACCCTACAAATTACTGTCACAGTGTTTATGTTTGATGGTTCATGCAGTTCAGGTAAATTAGGCTCATTCTGACATATCCTTGGCTTTGCAACATTTTAGCTCTGCCTTGTTTTAAACATTAATTGGGATATTTTTTTTCACAATAAGAGCACCAGTAGCTAAACCTCCCATCTAAAAAAACGCTTTTCCCACAAACCGTAGAGCCCTGTTAAAACAGAGCAGGGTTCACTCTTGGCTGAATCACTCAGCTGATAACTGTGTGCCTTTTAACAAGGTGTGTTTCCAGCGTTTGTGTGTATTGGTGCAGCCGCCCAAATGTATGTGTGCATTTCTTAATACCTTCATGTGTAAATAAAGAGGGTGGTTTGAGGGCTTTTGTTCAGGTTCCACCCTTGGATGATCACTGGCTGTAATTCTAGGTGGTCTGTCTGTCCTGCTGGGCTGGTAATTGAATAGGCAGGACTTGTGAGGGTGTCAACTGGGCCTTCACGCTTAGAAACATTAGGCTGGCATGTGGTCACACTCTTGTCCCACCCACAGTGAAACTGTAATACAGGCACTTTTGGCTACCTGTAAAGTACCCAAATGTTGGAAACATCCACAATGTGCTACAAAAGAAACATCATTAAAAGTTCTTGTGAGTCCTTTCAGTGGTCCTCTTTACATAAAATCCAAGCCTTGTTTATTTAGTGATGTGTGTTGTGAGGCTTAAAAAAGCCCAGCAGAGATAGCATTTCACTTCGTGTTAGGCTGGAGTGTCTTGTTTCACAGCCTGCTTACGATCTCTGCCCTCTGTCTGGTCATGTTGTCGCCAGGCCATGACCTTTGGCCCGAAATACTTTATGGGTCTTAATCTGTTTACAAATTGTGCCATTAGAATCATATATTTAAAAAGTCTTTGATAAAGGTATTATAAAAGGTAAGGTATTATTCAATAGTATAATCACAGAAATGTGTGATTAATTGCATGCTGCTTTCTCGTGCCATGTATTGTATGGATATATAACAGTCTAGACAAACAGTGCCAGCTAAGTAAAAGCTGCAAATGTTATTTTATTTAGGTGTGGTATTAAGGTTTTGCAAGCGTGTACATGGTGGGGATTCATTAGATCACCCTCTTGTTTCTTTGATCATTGCAGGGCAACAAAGAAAACCTTGACGAATTGCTCGGTACACATCCTTCCTTGCCCCGTGTAGCTGCACCACATACACAAGTATGCACAGGCCGTCTGCTTTTTTTGACACGCTTCCCTAAACAGTGTGTGTTGGTGTAAAGGGAGAAGTGGGTGTGAGATTGTGTGGCAGATGCTAGGTAGCTGCAGGCAGTGTGTGCTGCTGTTAAGTCTGGTGGTACCTCACGTGGAGAGAAGACCAGATACAGAAAAAAAATTTGTATTCGTTTGTTAAATTTGTTTGCTTGTTTGCTCTTCTCTCCTTCAGGAAGCTGGGGTCATACACATAAAGCATAGTGTCTAATCATGTGACTGGCTCTACTTCAATGTGCTGTAAACAAGGCACTATGATTACTGCAGTTTGCTTTTTGTGTCACATTGTGCCTCCTGCACTGAAACCAGACTATTTACCCTAGTGTGAACACATCTGACCTGGACTATCTCATGTTGTTTGCTACGTGTATAGAAGAGCAACTCTTTAGACATTGTCTGAGTTCATATGTGAAACAGCTTATGCATTAAGTTACAGTGCACTGAATGCACTTTGATAGAAAATAGCTGGGTGCTATTTGGGAATGGTCGCCCTGTTCAAGAAGAACGGAGGAGGCGCTTTCTCAGTGCGTCACTGATTTAGAGTTTGATGCCTGTAAACAATAACAGCATAAGCATTTCAGTGTAAAGTTTTCACATACTGACACGTTCAGGGACCGTACATAGGAATTTGCATTTCAGAAGCTTTCACTCATAGGCATAGAGTGGTCTTAAATGTCAATAATATTGTCTATTGCAAAAAACGGCAGCTTCCAGTGCTTACTTCTAGTTTGAGACCAAGCTTATTGTAAAATGCTTGGCATGACCGCTGTGTGGGAAAGAGAATGAATGACCCGGGGGAAGATGGCTAGGCAGGCACTCCAAGTATGTATTCAAAAATGTGGACTGAACCTTTACTTTTTGCTCCTTGGCCCCCCCTTTCCTCCTATCCACAAGTCCTTCATTCCAGGAAAATCCTCCATGTTTGCTGCGCCTATGGTATTAGTCATTGAACACTTTAAGGAGACAATCCATGCATATTGTCAAAGAGTGCTTGTCTGTTGAATGAAGAGACTCCCTCCACTTCCTCCTCATCCAACTTTGGATTTAAATCCTGCAGAAATGTGAAAGAGCTGCAGAAAGCAGCAGGGCCTCACTCATCGGGCCCTTTATGCTGCTGGGGCCCAGGCAGAGATTTAGTGTCAGAAGTAGCATTTTGTCACCACTGTTGACCCACCACTCCAAGAAAGGGTCAAACACATAGGAACGTTTCTCTCTCACACACAAAGACATACATAGAGCTGCCATGATGCCACTAAAACATCTCAAAATGTCAGCTCCTCTTGTTCTGTCAAGTGCATGGAAAAGGAAAAACTCTCCAGGGCTTATTCTTTCATCACAACACAAAGGCCAAGCACAAAACCCTTCAAGATTATTTTTACATGTGGTATCTTGTACATGTTGCATTACTAGCCTTATTTGTGAGATACTTTTATATTATTCACTCAAATGAGGCAGTTTGTAATAAAAGGCAATACCTTTATCCTAGTGTCAGGCCTCAGGTATCAAAGTCTCTGTGAGCACATGTCTAGACATTAATCACGACCTGATTTAATGCTACTGTACTAATGCTGCTGCACCTACTTCACAGATAGCTGCATGTCAGCTGGAGTTCTACAACTTAGGCCTCAGTGGTGCCTGGTAGCGGTTGGTGGGCTCCTCCTTTTCAGCCTACTCAACCTGAGTATAACAATATATGTCAAGCTTTCATCCACTTCATGCTCTCTGCAGTTTTCATTCCAGTCCTGTTTAGGATGGGCTGCTACTTCAAGTGTAAGCAGATATTGTTAAGTTAAGAGGCAGCGTGATCAGGCAGGTTAGGGAAGCATTGAAGGTCAAGGAGGTTGGAAGTTCATCATGTGAAAGTTTCCTGAGAGTAGCTGCTGTGTTTAAATGGATTTGATTGGAACAAGCAATAAGGCATGTTGCCTTATGTCATCTTTCATCTCTCTGTGTTTGCCTATCACACGCTCTGGTGGGGCTAAAAGCAGAATAAGTGAGGTTGTGTGAGCTCAGGTGATGCTTGAAATGTAAAAACCGTTACATGTTTTTATGAGAGAGCATCACTCCTCATGTCTAGTCTGTGTCTGGTCCAGTTGTTGTTTTTCTGTAATACATACGAAATGTAAGACATTTCTCACAGATCGTCCTGCAGCTGCATCACCGGGTTTATGAGCAGAGTGGGAGCATCCAGTCCCCAGAAGATTTCTTCTCTTTGACAGGCTCTGGCTGTTACAGAGACGTAACCAGGATGGGATGGGATAGAGTGTGGGTGTGTGATCGTGTGTGTGGTGTTTGTGCATGCCTACATGAGTGTGTGGGTATGTGTTTACATGTGCTACCACAAACCAGTGTATGTGAATCTTCAAACAATTTCTTAAGTATTTATGGGCTTAAAGAACCATCCCACTGGTTTTGGGT
The DNA here is from genome assembly GCA_900302695.1 of Helostoma temminkii. Taxonomy (NCBI): domain Eukaryota; kingdom Metazoa; phylum Chordata; class Actinopteri; order Anabantiformes; family Helostomatidae; genus Helostoma; species Helostoma temminkii. Next base: position 87,685 of record OMLM01011214.1, on the reverse strand, counting down.
GTTTGAATCCGTCATCTGCAAGTCACGGGTGCCTAATTGTGCTGTAGTCTTTGACTTCTGTGCTGCTACAATACAGGAACCTTGCATCTTCTCTAATATGTCAGAAAAACTGGCAGATAAATAGTGAGAAATTTAAGAATTCTCACTTAAAGGTCTTAAAAGATACATTTGGTGATATTCTGCATACTTGTTACCAACAAATCCCACGAAAAGGCCAAAGCCAACAACAATGTTGACCGATATGTCTTATTCATCTATACCATTGATCTCCACTGTTTTCTGGAATCTATTAAAACATATACAAAAAGATAACTAGTTTTATTTTCAAGTCTGTCCCATTTCAACCATTTCCCAGGGCATCTAATTGATCCAGAAATAGCCAGTTCCCAGCAAATACACAGATTCCTCTAGAGTAGTGTTTGCTAAAAAGGAATTATTTAAAGACTTTTTTCTTTTTAAAAAATGCAATTATAATACTGTACATGTGATGTATTTTTAACGGTACTTTCCTTTTGTGGAGGGGAAAATGACGTGATTAATAGAGACAGACTCAGAACAGACATAGGAGGTATGGTCAGTATTACCTTTTACCTTGAATGCACAATCAAATAACAGTTTTTAATAACCATGCCGTGTTCTCCACCACTGAATACCATATGAATTACTTCAACATTGTGCTTAACATTGCACTGTTCCAAAGACAACAAATGTGCGAGACATTTGTTATTGTGGTCTTACAAGTAAAACTTGTGGATAATCAGAAGCTTTAAATGGCTATAATCACTTTTTTATCTGTTTGAGAAATAAGGAAACCTGACTAGCTGTTAACGCCCAGTTAAATAAGTGAGCTTGCAGTGTTCATGCACATGTTGAAAAGCCAGCTTTGTTTGGAAGTGGAGATGACAGGTCGTCTCCATCTGCAAGATTTCATACAGTAAGTGCCTCTATGGATCCTCCTGAAAGGATGTTGGCTCAGTTATTATATAGTCTGTGCCTCAGTTGCATTGCTTATTAATTGTTAACGGACCAAAATGCACAAAATGCCACACAACAGCTGGACAAACTTTGTATAGTATCATCTGTCACTGATTATCCGTGGATTGTGTGGTTCCCAGCTGCCACTACTTGTAGTGTGAGCAGAGTAATTCATAAGTAAGCAGTGGAATTCCTTTCGGCTGCAATGCTTGTGCTCACCTGTGTGTTTTTAATATTTAGTGCATGTATGTATGTGACTTCTTTTGTTACACATACACCAGTTTGCCATATGTCCCAAGTGAAAATCACAGTGTGTTGCTAGAGTGAGGAAAGCATCTAAGGCCCATGTCCTTTGGGTAGGGTGGAGTTCAAATGACACAGTTGGACAAGACCTTTATCTTGAGGGAGAGATAACTTGTCTCAACTCTTAGTCTGAGAGTAAAGGTCACCCTCGCTTTGTGAACTAAACTCAATTGCATGGCGAGAAAGCAAGTTCATACATAGTTCACATCTCTCCGTAAGATGAGGCCATGACATTCTCAAACAAGTGCAGCTTAACATGGTAACTTTAAGATCAGGAGCAAATACTGTATAGATTGCGTTCTGGTGTGCATTTGTGAAGGGTGTTGTTTAGACGGTATCCAGTGTGTGCAGATGGTGCATCATCCCAAGGGACTGGGAAGCAGGACATGATAATTACACCAATGGTTGGTTGGTTGGCACCACTGAAAAGAATTTGGTTAGTCAGCAGTTTCCCTTTGAAAATGGCCCACAATTGTTGTTGTAAGGGTGTTCAGTCAGGGGAGAAAGGATTTGGGGGGATAGATCTAGTTATTTATTAGCTGGAGCCATTTAAATAGGAAACCTACTATGACAAACTTGGGTGGAAATAGGAAGTGTGAGGCCATGCCAGCTGGAAATGCCAGAGCTGCATCTAAACTTATAGCTGTCTGGATGCTGAGACGATGACAGATAATAAAGATAGAATAAAGAAAATAAACATAATAAAACTACACCGTGCTCCACTTCAGCTGGCACAGTCAACTTTATCAAGATTATCAGATATGAGTGCAGCTAGCTAGGCTTGGTGCCTCTTCGAGAGAGTTTATGGCTCTGTCAGGTGTACTACAAGAAGAGATTTATATGACTTGGAGTGGTTTTGTCAGGGATTGGGAGAGGCCTCTAAACTGATATGATCCTTTGGAGGTAGTCATCCATCAGTACTGAAGAGTCTAGTGTTCTGTACAGTTTAGTGGTCCAGTTCTCTCTTTTTTTTGAGCTTGAATCAAACAACTATTTGATCAGCATAGTTTACATTTCTGTTGATCAATTTGTTGATGAATCTGCAAATTTTTTAAATTAAACCTAGACATTGAATTGAAAACTTGAAAAACTGTCTATAAACATTTGCACATGTTGAGATTTGCTTTTAGCTAAAAACCAAATGTCAAATGATGTTGCACAAGTCAAATATGAGCATCTAATGCCAGCTCATCAGGTTGCATGCACACATTGCAGTCAGCTCCAAATGGGTATTAAGATTTGGTTTCCAGCCTTGGCACTTCAAAGTAATGAGTTGAATGAAATTTTTCCTTATTGAGATCTAGAGCTATGCACTGCATTTTCTGTTTCACTCCTTCATACTGTATGACAAGCTAAATCACGTGACCACAGTCTGGCTTTAAAGCAACCACTTCTCTGCAGTGCTACTTTTATTTGAGGTGTTTTACTGCTGCTGAAGGTGATTGTAAAGGTATGCTGAGTATTTTTTTGTTTCACCTGAGGGTACAGAGTTTAAATCACGCTTAAACACATGTCGTCATTTGTGCTGTGCCCTGAGAGACCTCTGTTCATATTGGTGTCATGAACTTTTATCTGCCTGCAAACTCTTGAGAAGGCTTCTGAGAGATAATAAATGGTAAAAGTAAACACATCACAATGCCACGTTTCCTGTCTCAGCTTTTGTTTTCTCTCCACCCTTCCAGGTTCCATGTATAGTGCTGGGTGTAGTCTTTCTCTGCCAACACTCCAACCTCCATAAATCTCTTTGTATTTGCTGCAGGTGACTCAGGCCTCCAAAGTGTGGGGAGAGGTCCCTCTGCCAGAAGACTTGGAGGCAGAGAAGGTTGTCCAGGTGTCTCAGAGCTTACTGGACGACGACGAGGACTTCGCTGCTGATGAAGCTTCAGGAGGTGGGCTTGATAGAGGTTGTGTGAGCATAAACCACAGTAACAGCTGCCCTTAATTTATGGGAGTGATGTGTTTTTATTATGCATTCCTTAAATTGTTAAACCAACCCAAAGTAAAAACGAGGGAGGTTTGCTTGATATTTTGACGATTTCATACATGTGAACACAGATGTGCACAATTCGCAAGGGAGGGCCAGGTTTACTAAAGCTTTGCATTTACAAAATGTGCAAACTCAACCTTAAAAAATTGTCGCTCATTGATCTGCAAAGGGTGCACACCGAGGATTGTATCTTTCAAATAGCATAATAGCACTCACTGTGGGTGTTGCACCTTTGCCTTAATAAATGTGTGAATGAATTTTTTTTCAGGGGAAGAGGAGACAAAGCAAAAATGAAAGAATGCATTAGTGTTGCACTTTTACTACATGTGTTTATACAGCAGGAATCATTACAGAAAAAAACAATACAAACATCCATCTCTCATACATCCACTGATCCAATTATTGAGCTTTTACGTGAGGTATGGGCTGATTTGGAGTCACAAGAAGTACCTGTCATGCCACAATTCTCGCCCATCAACGAAATGCAAAACTTGTGCACGCAATTTAGCGCTCGGTAGTTGGGATCTTAGAAATAAGGCCCTAAGTGAGCAAAGCATGCGTCTTTCCGTTGTTGTACCTGCACAATGACCATATGCCTATGCCTGTGTTTCTGTCTCCAAAGATCCACCCCGTGGAGACGATGACGGGAGCGCACCATGGCCCTCAGGCTCAGAGACCACAAGTAAGAACATTCAATGACTCTAACAACTCTCTGCGACAGATTTAATTTATCTGTTGAAGATTCCTCCACCCTCTAAACCTCCCCCATCTGTGACTGCATGCAGTGTGTGTATGTGTGTGTCTGTGCCCATGCATTTGTGCATGTCTGTTTGTCTGTGCCTGAATGATGATGCCTTCACATCCTGTTACACCCTCTCAGAGCCTGGTCATAACGCAGGGCTCCAGCTTTGTCTTTGTGACAAACATCTTCCTCCTCGTTCATCCTTTTAACCAGCGGCGGATGTGACAGCACAATAAGTTACGTGAAAGCGCAATGGACAATAAAAGCTGCAGCCGGGCACGTCTGTTTTGCATTCCGTTCACTACTGTGCCTTTCCTCAACCTTCCTTAGTTTTATGTGCACTGGAGTCCAATAAATCGCATCGCACAGTAGCGGGGGAAAATATTTTAATAACACTCTTAACTTTGTACAAAGGGCCTAATCCTTTAATCATGAACGTGGTTTGTTTCTGTTCTTGGTGCTTTTTTTTTTTTTTTTTTTTTTTTCATCTT
>OMLM01011214.1:48039-83167 GCA_900302695.1 Helostoma temminkii | reverse complement strand
TGTTTTTTTTTTTTTTTTTTTTTTTTTGCAATTTATAGATGTCTTTTCAAACAGCAACAACAGATTATTACGTTTTTCATCAAAATTATTATTCTAAAAGTTATTTTCAATGCAAATAGTTGGAGATAAAATGTATATGTTTATGTTGATGAGGTTTCATCTCCTTAGGAAGAACAGTTAAGCCTACCTCATGTCTTCGTCCTTCATTGTACACAAAACCATGTGATTTAAAGAAATCTGAGCCTGCTGTGTCTAATGGCATCCCTGCAGCACCAGATTGATGTGCACTGTGATTGTGCTTTAATTATATTCACCACACTAGCTCTGTTTACACTTATTTAATTTGCTTAGACGATCGTGTGGGCTGCACACGTAGCTACAGAACTATAACAGAGCGACATCTACATGTATTTAGCCTATCTCACTGCTGAGTAGGAGCGCGGAGCTGCTTTGATCACCAGAGCACCAAACCTTAGGAAGTACTGCACCCATAAACCAAAATCAGACAAAAAAGACAACATTTAACTGCACAGAAAAATCAGGAGCACAACAAGCTGTTCTGATTCTGAAACACCCCCGGTGGGGTTTGAATTCCTGCTGAGGACAGGACTAAACTGTGTCGCAGCTCTCTGTGGAGCTGTGGAGTAACAAGGACTTTAGTTGACCTGACAAGTCCTGACAAGTAAATATTGTCCTAAAGTTCTACTTCAATTTGGTGAATCTTTAAAGTATATATTTTTTTTGTATGGCAATGTTGAACGCTCTCTGTGTTTATTTAAAACAGTTACATATTAACATCCCAGCATAACTGAAAAGTAATTTCCTGTTTTGCCAACCAAGAGGTGTGGTACCCTCTACTTTTAGTTTGTCCTTCGTACTGGAAGCTGACTTTTGACAAGTTAGTGGAGCTGATTACATCATGTCACAATAATTGTTTTGGAGGCAGCATTGCGAGCTGACATCAGAGCTGTGGCACATAGCATCATGTGGCTCTCTCAGAAATAGCACTGCTGTGAGGCGTTGCTGAATCAGGGTAGCTGAGAGTATCAGTGGAGCTGTTATTTGATGTTGATGTTAATGTGTCTGGCCTTGACAGCGTACAATACAGATGAATTATCTTAGTTTAAGTTAGTCATTTTCTAGATGTGTACCAACAAGGATTAGTTAATTTTGGCTGATAAAGATTTATCAGCATGTTTTAGTGTAAATGCAGCTTCTTGCAGATCATAAGTGAAACTTTTATTTCAACCTCCTGCCACAAAGTTGGGGTCGCTTCAAAGTATGTGTTTGTTAGACAAATCCTGGTGTGCTAAACAAATCTGAAAGTAATAATGAATAGTGACCTGTATTGAGGGCACCGGATGGGGAAGTGGAACCTGATAATGTTCTCATAATTTGAGGTGCGACGCAAACCTCCCCGTTACTTTAGCTACCACACAAATGGTCAGTGTTGTTTTACGTGGCAATTAAACAGGAGACTGAGCTTATGCAGTACTTATAATATATAGTCTTATTTTAAAGTTGGCTAGACATTTGCATTTTACTCAGGACGAGCACGGTGCTATGATTGGAGGTAGCGGGTTGTTTCCACATTTAGATATTAGCATGGCAGCAGTGGGAAGGAAATTGGGTTTCCGGTGCTGAATGCTGAATACTTTGCTGAGTGTCTCTGTCCTGTTGACTGTCCAGACCATTCACCCAAGCCTCTGCCTTCCTTCCCCCTCCTCGACTGTGAAATAGAAGACGTAGGTGTTACATTTTCCCCCATTATGCCTTGTATCCTGTTGTTACTGCCTGCTAAAGACTAAGGAATTCCCTTTTCTCTCTGTCTCAACCTTAGACATGTGAAAAATAAAAACATCTGGAGTCTAAACTGTCGATGAGATTATTTTGAACCTCCTTTGTTTTTGTGCTCTTTGTCCCTTTTAATCATAGTCTGCAATCTCCTCTGGAGATATGTCCCATGTCCTCCTAACCTCTCGTCTTGACCTCTACAATAAAAGCCCTGAAGAGATTCCTGGGAGACAAAATCTAGCTTATCCCATCTGTGAGAGCTTTTACTTGCACCACAGGCTTTATTACAGACATTCCCAGTGCACCAAAGATATTGGGCACTTTGTTTAGATACAAAAGAATCAAACATGTCCACTTCGTAATGGCCATGGTGTTTTATTGAGGGGCTAAGGGGTTAAGTTTCTCTCAGGGCTAATTTTGGATGAGAAGCTTGAGAAATCATGTCTCTGGACCAGAGCTTGACGGATAAATTAACCAGGCCAAAATGTTATGTCATTGCACATAAATCTTCACATATGTCGGCTTATAAATGAGAAGACAGACATCGCAAAGGTAAAGTGTTGTAGATTTGATTTTAAATAGATTATCTATTACCCTACATCCAATAACTCTTTGTGTGAAAATGTGAAATTTATTAATAACCCAAAACTGAAATCTTTAGAACAGTTACATTAGTTCCAAGCATAGCTCAACTTAAAATTGGCTTCCATTGTTGTTCTACACCTCACTGTCCAAGGGCCCCATGCCCAATTGCTCAATTGAACCTAATGGCCAACTTAAGGAGGAGTCCTGGTGTTTCCAAACCGCCTTAATTTCACAATTATTGAGATCATTGATTTATGACATGCCACAATTTTATCACAGAGGTCTACAGAAAGTTTCTTGAAATTTGCAGCTTGATTTTTGTCTTGCATTGTAAATCTTTTGAGCCCAGTTTTCTGAATCATGTCCAATTAGTTCAATTTCCTGTTTACTTATAATGACTAAACATACAACAGGATGTAGTTGACCACAATTTAGAGTTGCAGCAAAAAGTCCGATTAGAAGAAGACAAATAACTGTTTATCTTGAAGTCATATAAAGCGTCTTTAGCCTCACAGTGCAATAAACCATCATTAGCTTATTCTATGCTATGATATGTGTTGATATGTTGATTTGAGATTAAACATGCGACTTGTTTATTCAAGAGAGGCATAAGCAGAGAGATGTACTCCGTGTTTAGTCTTCAGGGATGTTTTGCTTATACTCATGGGTCAGGTTTGTCCCTGATCCATGTGGACTCAAGAAGTGGCTGTCTCACAGGCTGCTTAGTGCTGTAGCCTCAGCTGGTTTTACTTCTAATTGTATCAGTTGCTATTGAGTTCTGGCTGACAAAACACAATCCAGGATCAGATTCCTCTGTTGTCTCTAGAGGAGAACAGATGTTGCAGCATAAGTGGACAATACATCAGGGTAATGTACCCTGTCTGTCAGTTTGGCCCAAGCAGTGGCCGGGCTTTGGCCAAGCCACCCACGCAGTATTTCTGCCTTGCTTTCACACAGTTGGCATTAAGTGTGTCTCAGTGGCACAGTGTGTGTATGTTTCTGTGTGTCACACACAGGGAGCCTCTCGGGTACTTGCACAGAGGGACGAATGCTGGCAGCTGCAGTTATTTTGGTGAGGTCTCTGTGGTTGCACTGCTGGGGGCCCTTAAGGTGGTCTTACACTGACAGTAGAGTACAGGAGAAACTTGCTTCACATGGTAATCGGATGACTTTCTCCCCTTTGTAGAGAGACAGGCACAACACGGACCCTGCAGCACTGAAGGTTTGGTTTGACCTTCGTCTGAACTGTTTGTGTCAGTCACTGATGAAAGTCTGTACGCTCCATCCACAGTCAGTTAACAGTCAGTGTGACTGAGGGTGTGCACTGCTCTGAAAGCCTGCGGCTGAATGATCTTAGTCATTCGCTCCTGCCTTTTTACTGCACCTAGCCGGGTGATGCTACACTCTGTTGTACCAATAACAAATGTGTTGCCTTGGAGAACTGGCTTGTGTCGCTCCTCTTTAGGAAAGAGATATTTAAGGTTATTTAAGGAGAGCGCGTGCGCCTGTTTGATGACCTCTTCTCAGTCACTACAGTGTCGAGGACGAGCTTGTAACTGACACATCTGTTTATTTTGATGACCTTCATAATAATCCATGCTGCAGCAAGCAAACACTTCAATTCAGAGCAAAGAAAATGGTTTGTGTGGCAACACACACACTAAATAAGAACTTGTTACTTGGTAGCTTCCTGGTAGAACACTAGAGAGAAGCTGCTGTCAAATATTATATTTGGAATTTGTTAAGCTCTTAAGTGTTTTTCTTACATGTATACTATATTCTGAACGTATAACCGACTTTGCCTTACTTTGAGTTTTTAATCTATTTTTCCCTTTGTGCTGAAATACGGTGACTGCTTAGTTTCAGTCAGCGATCACGGCATGATCTGACCATAAAGGAGTAGGGAGTAGTGGCTCTTACTTCCCCGTCTGACTCTGACAATGATCACAATATATCAGCAGACTTTGAAGTAGCAGCTGCTTCATTAGCTTTAATTAGTGCGGGTCACTGTTCTTGAGGAAGATGTCAGATAGCTTGGGTAGGGCAGGTTTAATGTGAACCATTTCCCGGCAGGACTCAAATAGTTGTCTTCTAGTTTGCAGTATTCAGTTTTGCCACAGAATCTACTTGACTGTAGCACCAGACAGAAACAGTTGCAGTCATTTTTCAAAGCACTAACCTTTTACAATCTAATCTTCTCTAAAAAACAGTCCCCCAAAAAGTTATGTTTTAGTTTTAGACATGTGCATTTATTATACAAATATTGATATAACAATCTACATAAAGACCAGTGAACTGTCTGTGGGCTATGGGAGAAATAAAAACATTGATAAAGGAGAAAATTAAATCAGAGGCATAGCACACACAATCGGAAGAGCCAATGTAAAAATTTCAAATGTCCTTAAAAAAGAAAGAAACCACTGGAGTACTGTGCAACATGCATAGAACATGGCAGCTGAGGACAGACGTATGGTGAAAACTGTGAAGAAAAAGAAGTCAGCAACAATCTTCAGTGTAGGGTGAAAAAATCACAATCTACCAAAAGTGAAAATCCAAGCTGGAATTAGCAGATTCAGATACATCTCATAGCAAGACAGTGCTCTAAAACACACCTCCATCTCAATAAATACAAAAGTTACAACAGTGTGTTCAATGTGGTGTAATATATATTGATAGAAATACCAAATATCCAAATATCTTGAGTGTACAACAACCACTAATGCATTGTAGATGCCACATCTGCAGTAATACTGTATCAGAATCCCTCTGTGTTATGTATGTGCAGATGTACAACAGCTGGATCCAGAACTCTCACTTAATTATGAAAGCGCTGTTGTTTAGAACTGTATAAATTTACGGATTGAACTCCTACAGAATCTGGTTCAAAGCAGTAAGATCCGTCTTCGCGTACAGTTCGAGCGTAAAGAGTAAACATTAAACACTTCTTCAAATTTATATTTATTTAAATGAAATAACTTTTTGTTGAAGACAGCGAATAGATGGCCAGAAAGGTCCTTTGCACAAGGGTCCCTCTTTTAAAACCCACCTATTTTTTCAGAACAGCAGAGAGACCCCCTCAGTTGACCTTTCAGAGAATGGCCCACATTGACAGTGGAATAGTGAAGTCACAACGAAGCCGAACGTGGTTACCGTTGGCCATGCCAGTGCAGAGAAGCCTAAATTTTGGTTAAAACAAATGTCATGATGGTGCTTGGTTATTTCCATTTAGGAGGGAAAACAGGAAACAGCTCCTCCCTGCACTGCTGCAAAGCCCCAGGGTGGATATGTGTCTCTGGCAGCAGCGATGCGAAGATCCATGTGTGGAAGTGTGTGTTTCGTTAGGATATCCTCTTTGTTCTGGTGGACTGAAGAGGGGTAATTTCTAAGGAGATACTCTTTAACCTTTTCTCCTTGATACTGCCAGGCAAGCAGACTTCCTTCCAGACAGAAAAATGTTGAACCCCTCCACCCTTGCCCCACCCTTGCATCGTACCTGCAGGAAGCTGTGTTTCATTGCATTCTGTCTGAACAAGGCTTTAGTTAACAGAAAACAGTCTCCACACATCGATTGTCCCATTAAGCACGGCTATCCAAAAAAAAAAGCTTTATTGGCTTCTAATTTCTCATTAAACTGTGATGACAACTGTCTTTTCTTGTCTTGCTGTTTTCTTGGCTGTTTTCCTAACGTTTATGTCACATTATTGTGAGTCTTTCTGATTTCCTGTTTCTGTTAAGATGACTCTTTTTTAGCAATTTCTGATTGTCACTTTCTCATTTTCTCTCCTCGCTTCCAATCATTTCCTTTCTCACACTCCTGAAATCTAAACCTCTATGCACCTGCCTCGCTAACTTGATCCTTCTCCCTGGTCCTTATGTCACTTTTCTTGTCTGGTCCTTGACCTCCGGCTCACGTTTGTGCCCTATCTACCCCTGTGTCACGTCTCTTCCCCCTGTCTCTCGCTTCGTGCCCTGCATTGCTTGCCACAGCACATTGGTTGGACTCTTCATATATGGGGAACATAAAGAGCCCAGTTGAACCAGTCTACAGTAAGTCAAGAACTTTTCTTTTTAAATGCTGTGGTTTCTCTCCTCTGCTGTGGTTGGAACACTCTACTGTCACCTGTTCCCCTCAGTTATGCTCTCTCAAACAAACCAAACACATTCTCAGATAACTTTCCAAGGAAGACTCAGTTTAGGCATGTAGTGTTTGAGTCCAACAGATCTTGCAGGCGTCTCGTAATGTTTTCTGTTTTTAGTGGAAAATGATGGGTTGTTCCATCCAGTAATAGCTCATATCACTCAAGTGACAACTCTTGTGTTTCCAACTAAAGATTATGAAATTCTGTAACTATTCATGTCTGTTGATGGCCAACATTTGGCAACACAAACCGTCTTGCACTATTTAATTTGAGAAGTGCTTTTAGTAATTGCTACCTCATGCAGATGGCTCATTTCAACACAAACCAGCTGTTTCACAGAATCACTACAACATGAGTTTAAACCCTGCTTTATTATACACAGTGGTGGTTTGGGATGCTTATATTGGATGATGTGAGAGAGCACAAAGGGGATGGCTTAATAAGGAAGCTAGAAGTTTTTCCTTACAGTTCCCCACAGGGAAGTGAGTGAACTTAGAGGCAGAGTAGTTTGGCTAGCCACCAGCATAAGGGTTAAGTGGCAGGATCTTGTCCACACTAGTTAATCTGAGGAAAAGCCAGCTGGCATGTAAATATGTTATACAAGAGAAGAAGATGGAGATGAGAAAGAGGAAGAGTAAAAGCCCACATACTGGAAAATGAGCATTATTAAAGATTTGTGATGGGGTCATTAGCGCAGCGTGGTTTGGGACTTACAGATTCTTATGGATTCTGGCTCTCTGACTCCTCTTCTTAGTGGTTCGGGTGGTGCTGGGACTTTGCCGTGGGTGCTGCCTTGGGGGTTGAAGGTCGAACCCAAAGCGGCTGCGCTTTAAAGGCCAGGCTGTGTTCACTGCTCAATCAAGTCTTTGTCTTGTGCGTAGGCCTCCATGTGTTCAGAAGGGGCCCACTGCACAAAGCCGCCACAGTTCTACTGAACAGCTTTAATGGTTAAGTAAGTTTGTGAATAAAGAGCGTGGAATGCGTTTTTTCCACACTCCTACCCGTCATGTCTGCACTCTGACAGCTCCATCACCCTTGATGGTAGCAGAGCTTGACGAGGGGGTTTTCCCCCTTCGCTGGAAACAGCAAGTGATTTACTGTATTGCAGAGTAGATCTGGGAGTAAAAGAGCCGCTCGTTAGCAGCGGGGCACAACCCGGATCTCCAAATCAAAGGATCTCAGGCGGCAGAAGTCCCATGCTTTGCCAGTTCGTAATGTCGAAGCGGGAAGCTCAGAGAGAGTAGGGGCCACGAGCTGCTGTTGACCTGGCAGCGAGTACCCACTGAAGTGATTAGATTATATGCGGGTCAAATGAGGCACTTTGATGAGTATCTTTGATGTTGCCTGTCTTTTGGTTCAACATTGAGGCTCAACAATTACTCCTATAAATCTGACAGTAACAGCCTGTAAAGCAAGCGCTCAGGCACTCTGCCAGACTCTGCTAATGCCTGAGGTTCTGTTGTTACATGTTCACATCTCTGGGTGTTTTCATAGGCAGCCTTAGGTTTACTTTATAATAAATGAGGCTTTTCGCCACAAGGAATGGGATGTCTTGTAACGCCAGCACTATGTGTAAGAAAAGGGGAGTGTTTGTATAGTTTTGGGACATGGTGTGTGTGCACAATTATTGTTTTGCACTTATTTGGGCATGTTGTTTGCAACTAACTAGTGGGTCAGCAGATGCCTTCTTAGAACGCGAGTCTTTGCTTTTGGCATGGTAAGTAGCATCCCACTGCAAGGAACAGTACAAATATTGACTTCCTCCCTAAACCCACAGTGCCAGTCTGAAATCTCAGGCTGACAGGCCCAATCCTAACAAAGTGTTGGCAGGAGAGTGAGAACAGGGCACCCTGTAGGCCTGGGCTATTTTAAGTTTCATGAGTTTAGCCTGTGGCATAGGAATTATAATGACACAGCTGACATTTCTAAAGCTAATTGAAGCTGTTTCTTATATATAGAGAGAGAGAATATGACAATGGATGCTGGTTCTGTCTTTAACTGCACTGGAAAAATTCATTAATTGAATTAGTCCTTTTTGGCACAGTTCCATAGAAGATGAGTCACAAACAGCTGATCCTTTGAAATGACTGGCTTATGAGATGTGCAATTGCAAATGGCAGCCCCATCAAGAGACAGTAGCGATGGTAAGGTGTGAGCCATCCATTCTTTTTGAATGGTTCTTTTTTTAAGCGGAGCAGAGTTGGTGACTGGCTGCTTGAACATGCATTGAAATAAAACAGCATGACATCATGGTACATTACATAAACTACTTTTTTTATGGTCTGTCCCACTTCTATAGCTGATGGTTGGAGCTTTTTTATGTGTGGCAGAGTGAGCGGTAGAAGAGGAGTAACTGTAAAATGTTTCTGCAATTGCATTTCTTCAAAGTGGTTAGAAAGCTTCTTCAGTGTGTTTATACACTGTAGATGTAAAACCAACCAGCTGCTTGCAAGGTTTCGAAAGCAAAATCAGGATTGAAATGATGGGATTATCCAATTTCACAGAGCACTCCAAGCGAGTAAAATCAGTGGGAACTGATCGCAACGTCTGTACAGTTCATCACCAGGGTTCTAGTTCTAATGCAGGAGCTTTGGGCCAAACTCAGGGCCTTGCTGTTTTGGCTAATATCCATATACTGTGTATAAAAATGTTTGCATTGATTAGACACTTCTGTCATTGTCTCTATTAAAGTCTGTGTCTCCATTTCCATGGCCCACAGGACGATACACAGAGAGATGTCATGTCATTCTTACATTCAAGTGCCTGTCTCAGCATGTGTCTCTCGCTCGGGCCTATGTGCGATGCAGCGTTGCAGCTGTTGGTTTTAGCACAGATCCAACCACAACTGAGATATTGAAATAGATGCCATAATTTGTCTGTGGCTGTCATTTAAGCCATAGTCATGCTTCAGTTTTTACCTTATAAAATATTGAACCAAAGGGTTTCCTTGGGGAAATAGTTCCCATACAGTATCTCATATCAAATTGCCTTCAGTAGACTTAGCAACTTAAATCTGGCTTCTAGTTGTAATATGTAAACTCTGCAACAGATGGTCATTAATGCTCAGCCTGTGGTCACTGACTGTTATTGTGTGGTTTAGCTGACGGCTTCTCCTCCCTCTCTGTGCTTCCAGTTTATTACAGAGCTCTCGTCAACTTCACTGACTCCCTGGTCTATGGCCCTGAGCTCGAGGACATCAACTCTCCAGCCTTTAACGAGATCTCTGAAGCTGTGGTGGACACAGTATGTGCTTTTGCTTGTAGGATAAACTCTGAATAGTGGTCATGTACAGTACGCTAAGGCTACCTTTTAAGGATGAGGCATGTTATTTCTGATTTGGCCGATTAAAGTATGTGTGACCTCATGTCTAAACATAAGACTTGTTTATTCCAACATAACTGAGTCTGGTTCTGTCTTCACAGCTTGAGTCAGAGTACAACAGGATCCCAGGTGTCCAGACAGTCAACGTGGTCCTCATTAAGTAAGAACCCAAGTTCTTTAAATCACACTTAGTGACACCCAAAGTAGATGCCCTTCAGGGTGTCTTAATCTGGCTAGGTGATATTTCTGACTCTTTTTCCCAAATTGCACAAACCCAACAGTGTAGGCTTGTGTAGCCAGTAACTCATCAGCAGTGAGTAATTCTGTAAGGGACACCCAAAAACAAAACCTACCTCTAAAGAAGTCTCCACCTGCAGTTCATGACACACAGTCCACATTGTTGCCATGCATTTATTCTTAATTTACAGGAAGGTTATAAGAGATGATGGTGTGGACATATTTGTGGAGTTGGACGTGGGTTCTGAAAACAGCAACGATGAACAGATCCGCAGCGTTCTGTACAATGTAGTGGAGGAGGGAGCCATTGCTTCCTACGTCACATCTGTCCAGGGGTTTCAGTTCAGACGGCTTGGGGAAGGTAAGACATCAAGAGGGACTTAACGCAGCTGCAAAGTGACTGACCTTTGCTCTTTAAGTAGGTTGTGCAGTAGTCGGTGTCCTTAACGTTTCCTTCTGATTTTTAGCCGAACCTCTGCCTAGAGTGGAGTCTTTTGCAGAACCAGGTTTGTACTGTGCCATGCCTGTTGCATGGTAACTGAGCTGACTGTACTGCAGCAACAGTAGGAGGACTGTAGTGCCACACACTTTCCTCCTTATGATTATTGTTTAACTGTAAAAGCAGTCATCATGTGGTTTGAGAAATGCTTTGCATGGAAGTACAAAGTAAGCTGGTGAGTGTGTGGCCGTTAAAGTTGGCTAGCACCAGTGTTAAGGTGTGTAAGGCCTGTGCATGGAATGAGTTTGATTAGGAGTGCGGCTTTTCAACACAATATACACCAGATTTTGAATTTTGCAGTTTCCACCAAATTTACACTCAGGCATGCCAGCTGATGGACCATAATGGTAACACGTGATAGGTTCCTTTCCATCTAGTTGACCTAGAATATGTAGGCTGTGTTTAACAAACCTGGACTGAGCTGGAAGGGGAAAATGCATCTAGTCTGTCAAAGTAGACTGTGTCAGTCTATTGTAGCTGGTCTAGTTCTTGTCCAGTCTAATTCTTCCACTTCAGACTATATGCTTAGTGTAGTTTGCATAGTCTTGTCTGTCTTGTCTAGTTTGTATGTTTCATCTGGTCTGTCAAGCCAAGTTAGAATGTCTAGTCTAGTCCAGCCTTGTTTAACCTAGTCTGACTAGTGTTTGGGGTTAGACTAGCCAGTCTAGTCTAGTCTGTCCTGACTAGTCTCTGTCCAAATTAATGCAAAACATATACGTACTGTGTGGGTCCCAGGATGCAGGTGTTTTCCACTTGACTGTTTTGTTTGTGCTGTGATTTGACAGTAGTTAAATGTGTTTGCTGTACTGTAGCCTTGGTTTGCATGTCTTTGATCCTTCAGCCACCTCCCACCCCCCTTCTCCTCTGCATCTCTCTTAGTGCGCCCCATCATGAGACCCTGCTTGCCCAATGAGCACCGGTGTGGTGATGGGACATGTATCCAAAGGGAGTATGTGTGTGACAACAGACCAGACTGCGAAGACACGAGCGATGAGGCCAGTTGTGGTGAGTGACCTCAGCGTGTAACTGTCCAGCAGATTGTAACATGATTGGCTATAGCACGGAATAGCAGCTGGATGATGTATGATCATTTGCTGAGTTTACTGAGTGATTTCTTTTAGATGTAGTATGGCCACAGCCTCCAGTTTTTACCACCCCTTCCACCACAACCACCAAGAAGCCCCCTTACCTGCCCAGGCCACCTGGACCCTGCAGAGCTGATCAAGCCACATGCCAGAGTGGAGAGTGCATCCCTCGAGACTACGTCTGCGACGGAGAGAGGGACTGCTCAGACGGAAGTGATGAATTCAGATGCGGTGAGTACTACAGCCTTCTGAGTGTGCACTTCATTAGATACAATCTAATCTACAACATATGCTCAAATATCCTTTACCTTCCCACAGGTACTCCATCTCCCTGTGAACCTAATGAGTTTAAGTGTAAAAATGGTCGCTGCGCTCTCAAGCTGTGGCGTTGTGACGGAGACAATGACTGTGAGGATAACTCGGATGAAAGCGACTGCCGTAAGTCTTCATTTCTGTTAAGAGTCTGAGTTACTGTTTTGCCAAGAGCTGGATGAGAAGCTCAAGACCTCTCTCATGTCTGTCTATTAAATTTGAATCTGCAACCAGGAGACACTGCAACCAGTGTTGGAGCTTCTCAGCTGTAATCAAAGTGTTGATCTTATCAACTCTCAATGAGAAAGCAAACATATTTTACATATTTTTTCTTTGATATATTCTTTCTATGACACTTAATGATTCTGCTCTTTATGAGAAGAAAAGCTGCTGAAAGTCTTCTTTTCGCCTCCAGCCACCAAGGGTCCTGATGACAGGTGTGCTCCTGAGCAGTTTGAATGCCTGAGCGATCGCACCTGCATTCCAGCTAGTTACCAGTGTGATGAAGAGCCAGACTGCCCTGACCGCTCTGATGAGTACGGCTGCAGTAAGTCTCACTCACTCACTCAGTAAATCTTTTCTCTCATGTATATTTGACTGTTGCAGTCTCTCTGTGGTGATTCTTTACAATAATCACCCTCTGAGTTCCTTTGCTGTCAACCAGGCCTCTTTTCACACATGTTGATTGAGACACTGGGCTTTTTGTGAACCGCCTATTCCACAGAACTGAAAGGGAATTGTTTTGCTTTTCTTCTGGTGTCACTCCAGCTTCACTGATCACAAAATTCCAGTCACGTCAGCCTTTTTGTACATCTGTATTTATTATGTGTCGCTCTCTTGACACTTTACAGCCCCTCCCTCCGTGACAAGCCCACCGGAAGAGTCCATTCAGGCAGCACGGGGGATGACTGTGACGTTCACCTGTCAGGCTGTTGGAGTGCCCACACCCATCATTACCTGGAGACTCAACTGGGGACACATTCCCACCAGTGGCAGGTGGGTTTGAAAATAATTTCTTCGCCCTTTGGATAATCCGCACTGTAATTTAAAACTGTTATAAACAAACTCAATATGACAGCACATTTCATTATACAGAGCTTATGCAATATGCTGCCCAAATTCAGATTTTATAGATGCCACCTTTTGCATCTGTTGGAAGCTGGAATTGACTGATTTGTAGCAGAAGATTTGAAAAATGACCATGAAGTTAATTTATCCTCTCACCTGACACTGAAAGAGTGTGCTTCAGAGCCACAATATAGTGAACAGCCTTTCTAAATCAGTGTTTCAACACCAACTCATAATTTTAGTTCTGTGATTTTAATTACCAAGGTTTTTGTGGTGAACTCCAACTCTAAAAGTTTCTGTTTCAGAATTTTTTTCTGGGTGTGGCTGCTGTGTGTGTGGTTTGGCAATTACACTAGAATTTAATGGATTCTGTTGTGTAACAGTTTGTTGTGTGTAACACTGACGCAGTGAGAGTCCAAAACAGTAGGGCTGTTGTTATGATCCTGGTACAGTATTTGTTATTACAAATTTGTGCTGTATTTTTTTTTTATTGCCAGGATCTCCATGACCAGTGAGAACGGCCGCGGAACCCTAACCATTCGTGATGTGAAAGAGGCGGATCAAGGGGCGTACACATGTGAGGCCATCAATGCCAAAGGTCTGGTATTTGGTATCCCAGACGGAGTGCTAACTCTCACATCAAATCCAAACCCAGGTACTGACGCCTCATCACTGCACTGGGCTCACTATCGGAATCAACAATCCATTTAATTTCTGACTGAATTATAAACTCTGACTCCAGTTATAAATTAATTCTTGTCCTGTCTTCTTATTTTATTCTTTTCCAGGCAACTGCCCTGATGGTCACTTCAGTCTAGATGGACGCTGTGTGCCCTGCTTCTGTGCTGGAATCACCAGGAACTGCAAGAGCACCGGTCGCTACCGAAACCAGATCAGCCTGCGATTTACTGAGGAGGAAGACTTCAAAGGTATTAAAACCACTGTTCTTTGAGATGCTTAGAGTTAATGAAGTTTTAGGTGTTCCTTCTTTCGCTCCAAAACCTCTAAGGCTCTACTTACTGTTAACTTGGCGCCTATATGCTGCCAGAAAATCCATTGTGCAATCAGTAGCATCGTTATCATTTCCTCAACAGTGGAATCATGTAAAAACAAGCTGACTGGATCTGCTGTTCTTATTTTCAGGCGTGAATGTATCCTACCCATCCAGGCCGGGCACTCCTCCTCTGTCCTCCACTCAGCTCCTCATTAACCCCGAGATGGAAGAGTTCCAGCTCGTTGACCTTTCACGCCGTTTCCTCAACCTGGAGTCCTTCTGGTCGTTGCCTCGCCAGTTCCTGGGCAACAAGGTAAAGGGTCTTTGTCAGTCTTTGCATTATATGACTTTTTATCACATTCATAAATGAAAATTATTCCATCTGTTTTTAGATCGACTCCTATGGAGGGTCCCTGAAGTACAAGGTGCGGTACACGTTGGCTCGCGGTCTGTCTGAGCCTGTGGAGAAGCCGGATGTGATTGTGGTTGGGAATGGACGCAGGCTTGTGTACCGCCGAGGCAGTGCCACGCCTGCCCGAGTGGTCAACCAGAAAGAGATCATATTCACTGAAGTAAGTAACAAATGCAGATTCTGCACAATCCTGTGGTATGCTTGCAATGATGACATCCAGTTAACAGTAGAAGAAGTCAACCATGGTAAAAAATAACTTTAATTTCACAATAATAAGCCATAACTATCTATACATTATCTATCAAAAATAAAATGTAACAAAGCTGAAATACATACATGTGCATATATCAGTAAACCTGTCTGTTTGTTTTAGGATCATTGGCAGCACTCCAACGGTCGGTCTGTGAGCCGAGAGGACCTGCTGATGACACTGGCCAACCTGGACAGCATCACCATCCGCACCGTTTACGACAACCACATGGTCAGCGTGGGACTCGGTGACATCATCATGGACACCACCACTGTGGAGTTCAGCACTCGTGGTCAAGCTAAGCATGTTGAAGAGTGCAGGCAAGAAAAAAAAACTGAAAGTAAAGACTTGATATTGTAAGATTAAGTGAGATGGGAGCTCCTTACAGCTCATCAGTCTACGACATGTTTTATACAGTGAGGAGTTCTGCACATACTTATACAGATGACAGACTTTCAGATGTTTTGTTTTCAAAATAAGGGGTACACCCTGGACAGGTCGCCAGTTAACCCAAACTTGTCAAAATATATTTTAGTTGTGGTTCACTCATCTGTTTTTTATTTACATCATTAAGAAAGTTTGCAAATGCTGGTATAATTTTGCTTGTCATAGTTCATCTGAATACAAACTGGTTGATTTATCATTTCCAGATGTCCTCCTGGATATTCAGGCCTGTCCTGTGAGATATGTTCCTCTGGTTTCGAGCGTGTCCCTGGTGGCTCCTATCTTGGCACCTGTGCTGGCTGTAACTGTAACGGACACGCCAGCGCCTGTGATCCAATCAGTGGACACTGTCTGGTAATAGCTAGCTCCTCGTGGGTGTTGGTCAATGTTCAGGCTTCTATAAGACCTAACTAACCTCTCCCTTCCACAGAAATTGACTAATTCATGTTAATTTCTTAGACATCCTAACACAAAAGGCCAATTTCTGTGAGATAACTTGGTGGGCATGTTTATGTAAACACACATTTTTATCGTGATAAATTTGAAAATTGCAAAATTTGCTTTTGACATAAACAGGAAAACTGCAACCACCAGCACCTCTGAAACTCTCCTAGTAACATGCTCTGTTTATGTTTGTTATAATCCATACAAAAAGACAAATGGAAAAATGCCTTTTGAATAGTCGCATGCAAGGACAGAAGCTCACTGTGGCCCCAGCCTCCAGGCTTCATGCTAAGATAAAACCTATAAGCTCCTAGTATTATATTTATTAGGCCATAAGTATTATCCACAACATGTTGAACTGTTCATGCATTTGAGAGACTGACCAGCGTGTTCTCCCCTCAACAGAGCTGCCAGCACAACACAGAAGGGCCTCAGTGTGACAAGTGTCGCCCAGGCTACTTTGGTGACCCGAGCCGAGGTCGCCACGATGACTGCAAACCCTGCCCCTGCCCGTACTCCGAGACCTCGCGGCGGTAAGGTCACAGACACACCCAGACCACACACATAGAAACACATACTACAAAAAAAGGAATAAATAAAAATGGGGACACAGACACATACCATCCTTGTGGTATCATTAGGAATAGAATAAGCGCTTTCACCATGAATTTTTTCTTACTCCAAAAAACTGATCTCATTCAGATATTTGAGCAGTGGGTCATTCATTCAACATGCTACTCATTAACCAACTGTTTTCACTTTTAATGCTGTGTGGTTGTGTCTTTCTAGGTTCTCTGACACTTGTTTCTTGGACGTTGATCAACAGCCAACATGTGATGCCTGCAGACCTGGCTACACAGGCAGACGCTGTGACAAGTGAGGACATAAACTCTTGATATACAAATCAAGTTAGAAAAATGCCGGGATGCTGTGTACGATTAACATAAAAAATAGAATGCAATGATGAGCAATTCTCATAAACCCCTATTTAAATGTTGTAGGAAATGGAATCAGTCCTTAATTACTGGTGGTAATCGCAAATACCCTATATCTCATTAAGCACACACAACCTAACATTGATGAATGAGGATTTATTGTAATAGGCAGAACCAGTTATAACTAATGCTTGTGGTAGAAGGTCAATCGCACCTTTTGTGTCATTTCAGATGTGCCCCTGGTTACCAGGGTAACCCCATGCTGCCTAATGGGAAGTGTGTTCCTAACCGTGAGTATTAGTTCAACAAATACACTGACATTTTTAAAATTCCTTTGCTCAGGAGTGAAATTGACAGACACTGCACCTGGATTGTTTGACCTGTTGTACACTTTAATCATCCAGTGGTGCCACCACAATGAGGTCTTATCCTGCTTAATGATTTCCATTAGGTTTTCCCTGGTGTTACAGTAAACTGTAGTATGTGGTCACAGCTCGGGAATGCAGTGGTGGAACACTCCCAGGCTCACTTTCCTCTCCATATGTCATCGTCTTTCCTCTGCTTTCTCCGTGCAGAAACCTCCACTTGTGATAGCAGAGGAACAGTCCGCTCCAGCAGCAGACCCTGCAGCTGCAAGGTATAAATGCAGAACAGCAAAGTGAAATATGAGGTTTAGATGATAAACATCTATTGTTAAATCTGCAGTTCATTTGCGGTTTGTGAGGCTGACGTGTCTTATTGACTGAATGTTTTCCGCCATCATCTGTTGTAAACCAAGTGGTCGTACGAGGCAGATGGATTACATATGTTGGTGAATGTATCTGTCTGTATGTTGCAGAACAACGTGGCAGGCGCTCTGTGTGATGAGTGTAAGCCAGGGTTCTTCCATCTATCAGAGGCCAATCCCGAAGGCTGTCTACGTTGTTTCTGTATGGGCGTCACCAAACAGTGTGCCAGCTCCACTTGGAGTAGAGATCAAGTAGGTTGCCAGCGATTAAGTAATGGCCTTATATTTTTTAGCATCAAGGATTGACACAGTGTTCGTGCATTGCTGCTGTATCAGCAATAACATTCATATGCCAAATGGTAAATATGCAGTGTGCAAATAGTGATTGTGTTGAAGTATAATTGCACATGCGTTTTAGTAAACATCTTAGTCTGACAAGCGTTTTTGCATCTTAGGTGGTTGGAGGGGTGAACGGGCAGCTCTTCTCCCTCTCCAACATTGCCAACACTAAAACTATCACTGAAGGCATCTACCAGAGGGGTTCCTCTGAAGTTGTGTACCACGCTTTCTCCAGTATGCCCAACGACATCTACTACTGGGTCCTGCCTGAGAGCTTCAGAGGAGATAAGGTGAGACAAAAGAAGAAAGTAATGAGCAGCCTGGTGAATACCGGAGGGGAAAACATTCAAGGTAGTTTTCTTTGCATTTGTTGTCCAATTGAGTCGTGCCTCAACATGTTGTTAAGTGAAAAGCCTTATTCACACAGCCAGCCTGCTTTGAAGCATTTCTTTGAATTCACAGTGAAGCTCAGCACCGACGTCTCGTGACTAACTTCGCCCACAGCATCATGAGGGTAAAATATCTTTCCACTATTCAGTTTTGATGAGACGAGCTTCCCCTTTCACCTTGTTGCTAATAGGTGACGGCCTATGGTGGAGAGCTCCGCTACACAGTGCGATTTGAACCATCTCAACGCTCGCGGCCAATTAACGGTCAGCCAGATGTCGTTCTTCAGGGCAATGGCATCTTCCTGGAGCACTACTCCCAGACCAAACACCTCCCTCGTGCCCCACAGACCATCACTGTAACATTCAGAGAGGTGCATTTCATTGTGGTTAATACGACAGTGCCTTTTTGCTAAATGTGAACCCTAGTACAGTTTTAGTAAAAACCTCTCTTCTGTTTTTGTCTGGTTGATAGGCTGAATGGCGTCGCACTGATGGACAGCCATGCACTCGTGAACACCTCCTGATGGCCCTGGCTGACGTTACCGTCTTCATGATCAGGGCCACCTATTCAGACAGCATGGAACAGAGCAGGTATGATGCCAAGTTCCTAGCCAGTGGTCACATAGAAAATAAATATCTCATTTTCTTTCATTTAATAGCACATAGAGAGTGTATTGTTTTTTGTACTAGATTAACAGTAGAGAGGCAGACAGGAAACATGGGAAGAAAGAGGGTGTGACATGCAATAAAGGTCCATAGCCAGGGCCAAACTGGTGAAGTTGCACTTATGTAGCATGCACACTAACCATTAGGCAACAGGGAACTCCTAAAAAGTGTATTGTTAACTGTGTGTTTTTTGTTGAATAGTATCTCAGACATCAAGATGGATGTTGCTGTTCCTCATCCAACTGGTAATGAGCATGAGCGTGCTCTGGAGGTGGAAGAGTGCGCCTGCCCCCAGGGATACAGAGGACCCTCTTGCCAGGTGCACATTTACTTTTAGTTAAGAGTGCAGTTGTCATGGAGAGCTCTCATTTGTTATTACCTAAGTATAGAATCACAACTATGTCATTTCCATGGTATCTGAACAAACTCTACGCTCTGATGAACACTGTGATTTGGTTACAACCTCAGAAAAAAAGGAGTGTGTGGGCTCAAGAGTTATTTTTTCTACAGCTGTTTCCAAGGTCAAGAATGACCTGTTGTGTTTTAGTTTAGTTTAGTTTGACGAAAGAAAGAAAAGTAAGGCAAACACAGATATGCCTGAGCTTGTTAAGAATACCACTGTGAAGAGTTTTTTCCATCGCAGTCTATGTTGATAATCATGATAAGCAGTCTGTCTCCGTTCTGCGGCGGAACAAAGACTTATTCCTATTTGTCGTCACTTGTTCCTCACCTGAGGTGTTTTTCCATGCTGTTTCAGGAGTGTGATGACGGTTACACTCGGACCAGCTCTGGCCTGTACCTGGGGACTTGTGAGAGGTGCGACTGCAATGGTCACGCCAGCAGCTGTGATCCAGAGACTGGCAGGTGTCTGGTAGGTGTTATACTACTTTTCCATTCCGATTACCCTTTGGCCAAAGTTGAACTGGTTTTGACGTCTTCACATATTGTCACTCAAAAGTATGTATGTTCAGTTGTTCCTTAAATCTGCTCAACCAATTTCTTTGTGTGTGCTCTGACCAAAAGCAGTGTCTTCATAACACTGCTGGGCCGAGGTGTGAACACTGTCAGACTGGATTCTATGGAAATCCCCTAGCGGGTCAGGCCTGTCAGCCCTGCCCTTGTCCTGGAGCCTCATCCAGCAACCAGTGAGTTCATGTTTGAAAGTTATGACAATCTGAGTCAGTTTTATTCATTAAATTAGTGTGTAACTGTTCTGCTTAATGCTACATTAGGAGCACGGCACGTGATAAACCAGCTGTATGTGAACTTACTCTGAAAGAGCATTGATGTAGTATGTGGGTGACCCTTCTTGCACAGATTCTCTCCAACCTGTTATCTGGACTCTGATGGTCAGCCAACTTGTGACAACTGCCCCCCTGGGTACACTGGCAGACGCTGTGAGAGGTACGTCCACTGTGTTCTCTTTCTCTCTGTTCTTCCGTCTCTTCTCCATCTTCTCAGTGTCATCTGGGCAGCGTTCTGTGTTTCGGGTTACGGAGAGGGCTGGCAGCAAATTTAGCTGGGGCTGACTTGTTTCACAGGAAAGGGACATAAGCATGTTTGTGTTTCGCATCTTCCTGCTTGTCCAAGTGGAGCGATGGGAGACACAGTTTGGAGTCTCTCTTTCTGATGTACATGTGAGGTTTTATGATGTTGTACAGTTTGTTGCTGTTGGATGTTGTTTTCTACTGTCATAAAATAGTGTATCTTTGCTGTAGGATTGTTATAGGACCTTTGATGTTGCTCAGAATGCCATCACTCAGATTTTATCGTCTGTGGAGAAGAATAATAGAAATAACTATATAAGTATATAAATATAATAAATGTTGTGTATCTTGCAGGAACCTTTAGTCTAGCTGGTTTTCTATTTTACCTTTGCTTCCTCAGTGTAGTGGTCGCTTTTCTGCTTCAGCTTTGTGCTTTGCCGGTTGTGAAGGTGTTGGCTCATGTGATTTCCGTCTGTGTAGTGTGCACAGACGAAATTAATTTTCCGGGTTTATGAGGATTCCTGCCTGGCTAATGAATCTTTGCCTCTCCGAGGGTAAAGATGACACACTGACTTGGGTATAAGACTCAATTTTCATTAATTAAATGTGTGAACATCTCTGCCTGCATCACACTGCATCATGACTCTGCTCTTCTGCCATTAAGACAAGAGATGCCATCTGCAGACAGTTGTGGCAGCCCATTCCCGGAGAAGCAGATAGATGGCTTGCTAGCTGTGGAATGTGGAGCTGAAGCAACATTCAATATCAGCTGGGAGAAAGAGGAAATGCCATACAGCAGTGGAGGTGGTGATTATGATGACATCGACTACTCTTGGCCTGTAACCATAGTAGAAACAACTGTAATCCCTAGTAGGACTTTACTGTCTGCTGCATCTCACCGTCATACTAGCCAATCTACTAAATCAGTAGGGGTGGGCATCATCTCCGTCACTCCCAACAGATCAGCTTCTATGCTCCCGCCACACCTCAAACCCAGCACAGACAGGAGACACTCCAGATTCGAGCGTCTGCTCCTGAGCCACCTGAACACTTTTAAGAAGTGCCTGAGCAGGCTGGAAAGCAACATGCTCGATATGAAGGAGAGCATCCACAGTGTGGTGGAACAACAGAGTAGTCTTGGCTCGAGACTGGAAGAGCTTGTCGCTGCCCGGTTCAATAAGGAGAAGAAGAAAAGGATTAGTGAGTTGGAGAAGAGCTACATAGACATGGAGGCCCGTCTAACCAGACTAGAAGGAAGGCTGGAAATATTGATTGATGGCTTCACTGAGCTGGTTCGGGAGTTAAACAAGATGAAACGCACTAGACACACATTTCGTTTGCCCAAAGGAAAGAAGGCTATTCCTACAATCGCCACAGTGCTCCCAATCCCGTCGTACTCAACACCTCAGCCTGCTGTCAGAATTATACCTACAGAACCAGCACTTCTCTCTAAAGCCACTGTGCCCAAAAGCATTCCTACCCCACGACTCCCCGCGAACAAGCCCGCTACTGCTCCTCAGAGAGATAGAAAACTCAAACCGGCAGCCACCTTTAAGCCAGGGGAAATGACTACAAAGCTCCAATCAGCCACTAGCCCATCAAAAGGTCAAATGTCAACAAGGACATCAAAAAAGTTGAAGACAACCTTGAGCAAATCCGAGACCGTGTCTAAAACCAAACCTAAAACGAAAGTGAAGCCTGAAACGAAAAAGCCAGAGGGCAGGACGTCTACAGCTAAAGATGTTACTCAGCAAAAAAGGCTAAAGCAAATTAAAGAAGAGACAACAATCACAAAATTTCAACTGGAGCCACCATCTCACAAATCAAAGGCTGCAAGAACCCCTAAGCTGCATAAACAATCTGACCAAGCCAATAAAAAAGAACCTTCACTACCTAATAAAAACAGTGGCCATAACAAGACGTTTAGTTCAGATGGACCGGTCATGAAGAAGGGTGGTAAGCCTTTACAAGAAGATTCAAAGAAAGCGTCAAAGCCGCAAAACACTAGCTTTAAGCAAAAAGAGAAAAAAAAATCTGCCAAGGACAAAATCACAACCACAACTACGAAGGCTAGTACTGCAAAGAAGTCTAATACAAGTATAAAAAGAACAAGGACTCCTGCTAAAACCAGGGCTGCTGCTACTGCAAAGAAAATATCTAAAGAAAAACAGAAGAAAAAAAAGACAAGACATTCTGCTGTTTTGGACCTGCTGAGGCTCTTAAAGGGAGATAAGTCTGCAAACAAGAAGGAGAATGAGGATGGTTCTCTTCACATTGTCCTGGGAAGGCTGGCCATACCTATCAAAATTATCCCTGATGTCTAGGGAGCAATGTTTTCTTTTACATAATTGAATCTGTTCTTTACATTTCTAGACTCTTACTGTAAACACATCACTGAAACATTATGAAGGAGCTGCTTTATTTAAGAGGGTCCTGATGTAGAAGTTTTGCACACAATCCTCGTATGAAGATATAGCTTAGCTTTAGTGCTTCTTATGTGTATACGTTTGTCCGTTTTGTTCTGACCAGCCTACCTCAAGTGTCAAATTGTTTTCAAAACTCCATGTGCACTTCACATTTAGGATCATCATCAGGTCAGAGAGATAATTTATCCAGTACTTTATTAGATTTATGACCAAAAGCAGCTTTTCCCAATGCAAGGTCATAGCACGGACATTCTCTCTGATGGCCTTTCTCGATCGTCACACCTTGACGGGTGAGGTAAGACTGACAGCAGCAGTTTTTTGGAAAAACCTGCACGGATCAGTGCTTGGATTCAGTTTTGCTCTGGTGTTAGTGGCACGGTGGCTTGGGTTCAAGGCGTGTTGCTTTGCTACTGTACGTCACAATATCAGAAATAACTTCCTTCTTCTCCAGCCTATTTTCTTCAAAGGTTCATCGCTTTTGCTTTTGTAAAACTGTTACTTTAATGTTTTGTTGAGCTGGTGATCTCAGATTGTACGTTAAGTTAAATGTTTTTGTTTTCAAAGTTTAAGCTGTAAACTCTACTCACACTGAGATGGAATCAACATCTGAGACATGTTGAATGTTTTAATAGCAGCTATGCTTCATCCATCTTCAGTTTTTCTGGGAAAACAGTTTGTATACATTGCAAAACTCTGGGTGTATGTACTCTTTGGGCCATGTGAGTGGAAGACTAGTCTTCAGCATAGATAAGTGTTGGATGGAAACAAGAATAGTTTGTTCCTGTCTGAATGACTCAGTCTGTTTGTCCCTGAGATTTTCCGTGGGTGAACATTTTCAGTTCATTATATGTGCAGATTTCTCAGCTTCCTGTCTCATTGTTATTTGGATTAAAGCTTGTATCCTCCTCGACTGGAAACACTTTGTCAAACTCAGTGTCTATTTTTATTTCAGGTGTGCCCCAGGATACAATGGCAACCCGGAGCTCGGACAGAGATGCACTGTCAGCAATAAAGTCAATGGTACATTGTGTATTTTGATCCAGGAAAAGAACTGATATTGTTCCATCTTCTGTCTTGTTCTCTTTCCTTTTATTTAATTTGTCTGGATTCAAAGAGCTCGCTCACACTGTAACCATCTGCTCTATTGATTTGTTTCAGGCAACTGCTATAGGTGTGACCAAAGAGGAAGTGAAACCTGCAGTGGTGGTGTGTGTGGCTGCAAGGTGATGAGACGCTTTTCATTTACACCAGGTCTCCGGTTGTTTTCACAGACATCGTGTCATATGTTTTGTATTTTATTCCTATGATACTGTCTTGCAGATGAACGTTGAAGGCCCATCTTGCTCTAGCTGCAAGCCCGGAACCTTCCACCTCAGTCAGGAAAACAAAGATGGCTGCCTGTCCTGTTTCTGTATGGGCGTCACTCAGCAGTGCTCCAGCTCTACCTATTATAGAGACCAGGTAAGGCCTTTAGGTGGCATGTGAGAAAAGTCACACAGGAACAGCACTCAGTTTACACTTCAAGAAGAACAACCAAATGTTTGCACTGGACAAAGCAGCTATGCACTAGCTATGACTGGATCAGCAAATCAGTTACCGTTATACCAGCTTTACCGTGTGTACCAGTGAGATTAAATCCATCAATGACCATCAGTTGACTGATATTTCATCACATAAGCAATAACGTTTGTGCACCTGCACCACCCTGCTTAGTGATAACTTTTGAAGTCCTGTCTCTCAGAGCTGCCCTAAGGCAAAAGAGAGAAAGTCTCATGTCACATGCAGAGTACAGTTATAGCAGCCTTTACGCCAGTGAAAAGTTGCTTTGGAGGTAGCATTTTTAAGTATGTTTTCTATGTCTGTCTATTTTCATTTGTCTTTCACTATTGTTCACTGTTGCGTAAGCACTTTATTGTTTGAAAGCTTTCTTAGTCACGATTAAACTCTGCACAGTGTTAGAGGTCACTCCACAAAATGCATGCACTGCGTGTGCTGGTGTTAATACAGCATCTTTTTAGCGCCACGGTTAAGACTCTCAAACCTTTTAGTGTGCCTTTATGTATCCATCAGAGCTGAGACAAGTTCAGTGACTTACACCTTACACCAGTTTATTTATGCCTGTTCAGCCGGTTGCCCTTCAGGTCTCTCCTTTTTTTTATCGTACAGTGTTCATCCAGTCAGCAAAGTGAGTCATATGGCTTTACCAGTCACAGTAGAAATTTCTGCATACCGCTACAGTTATTTTCTCATTTATTATTTCAACTATTATTATTTAGTGTACCATTTGCTGAAGTTTAATTGAACATGTTTCCAAATGTGCTTTTGCAGGTGTCGTCAGTTTTCTCTCCAGGGAACTTCCAGGGATTTGCTCTGGTGAACCGCCAGCGCACCAACCGCATCTCCACTGGATTTACTGTGGAGATTTCCACTGAAGGCACTCAGCTGTCCTACAGCAATTTTGACTACCTAGGACAGGAGCTTCACTACTGGCAGCTTCCAGGAGTCTACCAGGGAGACAAGGTCAGTATTAGAGTGCACATGCAGTACCTAAATCAAAGGAAACAGCCAAAGCAAGCCCATGAATCCCTTACTGCTGTATATAATCGACTGAGTGGCATCAGAAACTCGTAGAACACTAATTAATTAATTCCTGTCTCTGTCACTGCTGTTTCTTAGTTAATAAGCCAGTCTTTCTTTTCAAGCAAACATGTGCAGGTTTCTTTTTCAGTCTGTGTGCAGCCTTTGCCTCTGTCGCTGTTTTTTAAAATTTCTTGTTTTCATTTTCTTTTAAATCAGCGATTTTACAGTATTCTCTTACATAGCACTCTTTGTGTTTACCCCCTTCAATCTCTATAGAAAGATTCAGTCTTTAATCGCATGAAACGAGCACAACAGGTAAAGTACAGTACATGAATGTCAGTGACTATCTTGTTGTGACTTCTGTTTGACAGTTTGGAGTCAGATGAGTTTTGTGTACTGTGTTATCTGGCATGTTTCTAGTAACTGTTGATGTGACATTTGTAATATGCTAATTCCCATACTTTTTTTTGTATTTTTATGTAGTTCATATCCAGACATTATGGATACCTACCCTGTTTTATGGTGTTAATCTTATCGCAATGTCGACTTGATTTATTTTGAGAAGCATGGCATTTTACTGCAGTGTTGGAATCTGATCATACAGCGTACTGCACACAGAAATTGCTTTCTGCTCCACATGAAATGGTCCATTCAAATGGATTGATCATTAATGGACCATTAAAGAGTTTCATGAAGTTTAACTTTGCTTGAATAACACTCCCAAATACCACCAGCTCAGTGATTAGGAAAGTGATCAAAGAGCTTGTTTTATCCACATCAATAGAGTGACTCGTATTTGCCAGAGGAGCAGCTAAGGAGGGATGCTTTCATTTGGAACCTAATGGCCTCTGAACATAAAGACACCCACAGATCTAAAAGAGCTAGCCAGGTATTTGGTGACGTGTGATCTGCAATGTAGATTGTCATAGTAAAATCTTGCACGTTTAATGAGAATAATTCATGTGTAAAGTTGTTCTATAATTATACGCTAACACACTGAGAGTTCGTGGCCATCTATGGAAATACATCCCTTAGTTTCATAGATGTAGCAGCATGGAAAATGAGCTTGGTTTGAAGATGGATAACTGAAAACAAGCATGTTATCAGAAATGTCAGGGTTCCCTTTTGCATGTTTGTGAGTTTAAAAGATCTGGGCTAGCATGCAAAGTTGTGGGAATGAGTTTCATTGTTGTTGTTTGAGTGAGATTAATTCAATAGTGTATAAAAATTTACTGAGTAGTTAGGTTACTTCGACGTATCTAAACATACTGATTCAAACATCTTAGATTCAGAGATAAAAGCATGAACTAGCACGTTCGCCTCCTTAGATCGATGTACATCAATCTACGTCATAGAAGACGGCATTTAGCAAACCTTGTCTCTGTCATTTTGACTGTTCCCATGGTACCCTGCTTTCCGCCTCTGCAGCGTGATGTCAGACAGTTGGACGATGAGGTGTGGGCTCTCCTCTATAACGTCTCCAACGGACGAGCGGGTTCCCCTCCATTCCTTCCCTCCTCCTTCTCTAAATCATCCTCCTCATTCTCTTCCTCTTCTTCTCGGGTCCCAACTTCCTCTTCTAACTCTCGATGGTCTTTACATAACCCGAGCCCCCCTTCTCCTGCATCTGGGATCTCCTCTTCAGTTAAACCAACCAGACCCCAACCATACTCCCCAGGTCACGCTCCTCGTGTGCAGGTACACTCTGTTAGATACTGTTAGAGGACTGTGAATTGTTCGTGAGTCTTGCTCATATTGGTGACCTCTTGTGTTTCTGTTTGGGATGTGGTTCTGCGGTGGATCATCAGAGCCAAAACACATTGAGCAAGACATCTAGTGCATCTGGGGACAGCAGCAAGGTAGACAGTGGCATGACTTTGATGAGTGACTGGCTACATGTCCCATCCTTTGGCACGTACATGTAGGAAGGTGTCATGTCTGTCATAGAAAAGTCCTCAGTATGTCCACAGAAGTTTATGTTAAGTTTGTAAACTTGTATAACAGCATGTAAGATCTAATAGTTTATAGTTACCAAACTATGGATAATGCTTGACTGGGTTGTGTATTTCATTGTCAAGCAAATATCTCCCACTCATCGCTGTCATTGTAATTGCCCAGTAACACTGGTTGTACAATGTTTTTTTTTATTATAATGTTGATGGCTTTAATACAGCCTGCTACTGAGGCACATCTTAAGCTGTCATTTTCACATTACTAAACAATGAAAGCTGTGGTTTTAATTGTCAAGCAGAACACAGTGTGATTTCTATGGTGTTATCAAACTGTCACTGGAGTCTTTAATAGAATTTGTATAAGAGAACAGCTTAAAAGAGATATCGCTGTATGTCACACATTTGTCCTGACAGTCTTGTTCTGCTTAGCTATGCTTACTTGCTTACATTGCTTTTCTGCCTGCTTGAATATTAGCTTTGCTGCTTCTCTCTCTCCATCTGTGGCTTATTTTCTTCTACCTGTCATTCCTCCTTTGCTTCTCAGTACTCTCTGGTCTACAAAAGTTTCAGCTTGCACCAGGATGATCTGCTCTACTGGCAGCTCCCAGCGCAGTTCAAAGGGAACAAGGTAACTGTAAAAACACGTGGCAATGTCCCTTCCTAACCCTATAACTAGAACTACAGGAGCAATGTGGCACCTTAGGATCCTCTAGCCTTCCCACTCCCTCACCCAATCCTCATCTTCATACTCAGTTCTCTCTAGTTCCCCACCTAACCACACTCTATATGGCCCATAGCTTTACCGCAGCCTTACCTTCTACTGCCTTTCCTGTACTTTGTTTCTCACTGTAGTACTGTAGTAAAAGCAAAAGAAAGGACTTGTGCCATGTTAGCATATCAAATATGGATGTCATTTTTGTTCATAATTCAGCTGAAGCATAAACAGAACTGCCCTATTTCTCTGTTTGTGAAGTC
Organism: Helostoma temminkii; assembly: GCA_900302695.1. Classification (NCBI taxonomy): domain Eukaryota; kingdom Metazoa; phylum Chordata; class Actinopteri; order Anabantiformes; family Helostomatidae; genus Helostoma; species Helostoma temminkii. Next base: position 55,107 of record OMLM01011214.1, on the reverse strand, counting down.
TCGCGGTCATCCAGGTCACAGTTACCCCAAAGCTGGTGTTCAGAGGCAGCTGGACTTGCTTTAAATTCCTGAAGAACATATTTCTTTTTGGGTTGCTTTCTTTGCATTTTCTTAATGCATAATTCATTTTCTTTTCTTTATGACATTTAATTCAGGAAGGGAACAGAATAAAAATGCCAGATGTAATGTCAAGCTCCCACAACCCTAAACCCACAACTCTCTCTATCTTTCATATGGCTCCCTTCTGGGTCCTAAATGCTCACTTCTTTCAAAACCCCTCACCCTTATGCCCATCCACTCTTTCCAGCTCCTCTTTTGTGTCCTTGGCCAAAAGACATATACATGTGGTTCCTCCAGTGAGATATGCTGGGGTAACAGTTTCTTGTCTGTTCATGTAAACTACTATGGAAGTTGCAGGAAGGAGATGCATGAGTTGTTCTTTCCGATGTCCTGTCGTGTCCCCAGTCAGTGACAGCAGTTCTTCTCCCCCTGCTGAACCCACACTGGGATAAGCTGTGCTTTCTTTACCTGAGTCATCTTACACTTTGCCAACTTTCTTGTGGCCATCTGCCTCCATAGTTTCCCCAAACTCCTACCACGCCCATGTTTTTGCATATATGACCATTGCAGCTGCAGCCCTTCTGGCCTGCAAGAACCCACATGCTGCTTTGGAAAGAGAGTCCATTGAAATGCAATCCTCTGCAGCTTATTGGCCTCTTTCACCACCACCAGAGGGGTTTTTGATAAGTCACTGCAGTAGCCACCACTGACCTTCTATTCACAACCCAGAGCAACCAATGGTGTTAAATGGCCTTGTGGACGGGGCCTCAGCCAGGTTTTATCCTATCTAACTTACAAAGACATGTGGCTGCAGGTTTGTTGTTAAAAGCTCTTTGGCTTATTGTATTCTGCTATTAGGTATGGTTATGAACCACCATGGTGTTTCATGATAAACACGGCCAATCTCTGACTAATTGAATAACAAAGCACCACTCTGATTAATATCAGACAGGTCGTTCCTGCCAATCACCCCTCAAGGTTTCACCATCATTGCCCATGTAATTGTTGAAGTTCCTCAACAGATATAGACTCCAAGCGATATCCTTTCCAGTATCCCAGCCAGAGACTCCAAGAAGACCTGATACTCTGGATAGCCTGTTTGAAATGCAGGTTTTCAGTTTCAAAGGTCAAACCTAAATCTCAAGATGAGATGACATTTCTTTAGCTGTGTTTAGACATGCACTGGAACCCTTAACTTCAGACATTAAACAGGAATTACCCTACTAGCTCCCTAGTACAAAGTCCAAGTAATGTCCAATGGAGATGCACCAATTGCAATTTCCTTGGCCAATTCCGATTTTTGAATGGAATCACACCACAAGCCTGCAGCATGTATAACCTATTGTGATTTTTATTTTTTGGGCGAGTGGGTGCGACATGAGTGGAGTAATACTGAGCAGAGCAGCTTGTTGTGTGCGGGGTTACACGCGTAACATTTCGAATCATTCGACAGCTCTGCAGCATTTTCAGGACATTCACTACACTGAACTGTTTCTCCTTCATAGTCTCTCTAGCACATATGATTAATGTTGCTCTACTCACTGTAGGCCATGTGGAAATGATTTGTTTGACATTTGTTTTGAATTCCGTGGGTATTGCAGCACAGTTTGACCTCGCAAAAGATCTAAAGCTTCTTTTTTGCTAACCATGTGTTAGGTGGGTTCTTATGGTGGTAAACTGGAATACACCATCACCTATGTGGCTGGATCAAGAGGAACGCTAATTGATGATGCTGATGTCCAGATTATTGTGAGTATGCCCTCATGCTGAGTAACTCTGCTCTCTGGTGATTACACGTTTGTCACTGTTTCTCACTAGGCAGTGTTGTTCTTGTAGGGTAACGACATCACTTTGGTAGCTCGTCAGCCGTGGCAGAGGAGGCAGCAGGGCGGCAGAGAAAGTCATCGTTTTCAGATAGTCTTCAGGGAGGTGAGTGGCTGAGGGCGTCAGTGACGTGGTAAAGGCAAAGTGGACTTGAGAAACATCTGGCCCATAGAAGCGATCTGTGAATGAACCTAACCTCAGGACATGCAGAAAGATGTTGCATTTGTTTTTCTTTCATAGGAAAACTGGCATCGTCCCGATGGGATGCCCGCCACCCGTGAGCATCTGATGATGGTTTTGGCTGACTTGGATGATATCCTTATCCGAGCATCTTACTTCACTGAGATGCTCTCCTCCAGTATCTCTGACATCACTATGGAAGTTGCTGTCCCCAACTACAGCGGCTTGGCACAGGCCCTCGAAGTTGAGCAGTGCCGCTGCCCACCTGGATACAAGGGACTCTCCTGCCAGGTAACAAATATTTATTTTATGACTCTTTGCTTCATTAAAATGCTCTTTGATGTTTATATATTAAATAATGTCTATTTTTAGGACTGTGCAGCTGGATATACCCGCACTGGAGGAGGTTTATACCTGGGCCACTGTGAACTCTGTGAATGTAATGGCCACTCTGACTCCTGCCACCCTGAGACTGGCATCTGCACGGTATGATGTGCTTGATTATTGAGTGACTGGCCTTGTTGTGGCTAGATTAAAGCCATCCTGACGCAATTGCCAAATCTTTAAACACGATATGCTTCTTCTGCCAGAGCTGCCTGCATAACACACAGGGTGAGCTCTGTGAGCACTGTGCCCCTGGCTTCTTTGGCGACGCAACCGTTGGCACTCCGGAGGACTGCCAGCCGTGCGCCTGCCCTCACACTGATCCCGACAACCAGTGAGTACTGGCACAGATATTAAGACTTCACATTCCTCGTCTATTTATAGCTCAAGACCTGCTCACTTGGTGTCATTCACAGCAAATTCCGCTGTATTGTAAAATCTGGAGTTTGATTCAATATTTATTCCATTATTCGCCGGTTTTCTGTCTGCTAAGATGAAAGAAACTATTTCTTAATAAGTTTTGCAGGAAATTTGCTCATAATAAATTTCTGTAGTAGAACTCAATTTCCTCTCTTGTTTAACAGGTTCTCTCCCACCTGTGAGAGCCTTGGAAATGGAGGCTACCAGTGCACCGCCTGTCAGCCTGGTTATACTGGCCAGTACTGTGAACGGTAAGATGTCCGTACTTTTTTTAGATGTGGGTCTAGAACACAATTACTAGAAGAGTTACGACAATTAACACTAGTTTGTGTTGTTTTGTAAAAGTTTCAATTTTGTGTTTTTACCGTCATCAGTTGTGCTCCTGGGTATGTTGGCAACCCACAGCAGAGGGAGAAGTGTCGTCCATATGATGGTGAGCTTTTAATAGAAATGTGAATTAAAAAAAATTAAAATTTAAAGATATGTTTCCGTGAAGGAAATACAAATACTTGTGCTGCAGAATGTTATGTGAAAAATTTCCCTGATGTGCTTCAACTTTCGCACTTTGCAGCTGCAGCATCCCTGGTGGTGAAGGTTCATCCATCAAGGATCAAGGTGTCCCAAGGCGGGCCTGTTGCTCTGAGCTGCGAAGTGTCCAGCTATCCTCCACACTACTTCTTTTGGTCTAGAGAAGACGGCCAGCCCATCTCCAGCAGTGCTGAAAGACGCAGACAAGGTACCCACATTTTATTGGCATACTGTACTCCATTTAGTTTAGAGTACATTTATTAAGACTTTACTGAACTGAATATAGAAACTGTATATCACTTATGCATGCTGGTACATATGATACCTGTTTCTCATCTTTGTGTGCAGGAGCAGAGCTGTACTTCCCCAGTGTCCACCCGAGTGATGCCGGCGTTTACATCTGTACTTGCAAAGACCAGCGCAGTACCAACAGGAGCCGCGCTGAAATTGTTGTCACAAGTGCGTATGGCTCTCACTTTTTAAGCAAATGGGTGTTTTCCTTGTGCTGCGTATTACACTAAATGGACACCATTCATAGTTCATCACCTGAGTTTAGTTTTGCATGCATTATATAGGACATTCAATCTATTTAGTTGACTATGGGGCAGTTTGGTCTTTATGGGTTTGAAGTTGTTGTGCTAAAACATAAATTATCAGACCAAGTTTATTTTATTTATTATTTATTATTTTATTATTTTTTATTTAGTTTATTTTTAAACTAAGGATTGTTTAGCTTTTAGCATTTGGTGAGTTTGATCAAATTCCCATTGTAATTTGCAATACTAAATTATTTGTCTGCATTTTACCAGTTCCATCTAAAGCCATTGAAGTGACAGTTGAGGAGCCCAAAGCCCAGACTGTCAGAGTGGGATCTACTGTCAACTTCATCTGCACTGCAAAGAGCAAGGTAACACTGGGCACTTTTTATTAGAATATGGAAAATAATAAAAAGGATGTTTTACATATAAGGTTAAACATTTATTAACTTTCTTCACTAGGATCTAATGAGAAGATTGATACCACCTGTCAGATGTATATTCATCAAATATGAGCTAACAGTCATTAGCTAATTAACTTAGCGTAGCTTTAAGACCGGAAATAGGGAGACAGCTAGCTTGGATAGATGTACAAAGGTAACAAAATCCACCAGAGTGTGGATGTGTGGGTCTGTAGACCTTGTTGTTGGTTGCCAGTCTTTTGTTTTTCAGTAAGTGAGATACAAAATGTTAATAAGTGAGCTTCAGAAGTGTTGGTAAGATGATTGTATTAGCTCTGACCAGTGTTTATGCTAAGATAAGCTAAACATAAAAGTGGAATCCATCTTGAAAACAATCATGTTTTATTTCCTAAAATGGTTCAGGCAGAAGTTCAGTGTCTTGGAAACTACTATTTTAATACCTTTTTGAACAAACACTTTTAGTGTTGGTTTAAAATATATTTTACATTATTTTCATGCCTACAATGGCACACTAGACTGAAGTTAATAACAGAAAGTGCATGTACACTCATTTGGTGCCATGACTTTGTAAACAGACAAAGAACAAATAGCATAATGGAGAAAAGAACAAGAGGAACACTTTTCTACATTTTGTGATGTGGGTGTGTTTACCTGCTCTCCCTCCTCCACAGTCACCAGCCTACACCCTGGTGTGGACCCGGAGGGGTAACGGGAAGCTTCCCAACCGGGCCATGGACTTCAACGGCATCTTAACAATTCAGAACGTCCGGCCCGAGGATGCAGGCATCTATGTTTGCACAGGCTCCAACATGTTTGACATGGACGAGAAAGAAGCCAACCTCTACGTGCCAGGTTCGTGATCCCCTGCACTCCATTACCCATCACCCCCACTCCCGCCATTCTGCCAGCTCTTCCTCCCATAGTAAAACCCATAACTTAAACTTCAGTCCCTCCTTCAGCTTGGAATGTGTGCATGCTTCCCTGTCTGGCTGCAGTTTGCATCATGCATTGTAAATAATAAACTTGCAGTTCTAACTCTCATTGCTTTTGCCACCTGCTCTTTGATACTACCATATACGCCATGTCATATTATCATGCAGTTCTGCTAGTCCAGTTTTCTTACTGCTTCTTTTTAACTCACTGTCTAATATGTCTCTGATCATTTGATTTCTGGGCTTTAGATGAAGAAATACAGCTTGTGAGTGTGATTAAAACAAAATCTGTAGACTACATAATTTCCAGATGTGCATACTGGGTAAAATATGCAGTTCTAGATTTACAGTAACTAAAGGGCAGTCAAAGCTATTACACGTCCTTGAAGACTAAAAGGGCGCTATTTTGGATCAGTGATTTGTGGGTCATGCTTTCTGCCAACGCTATTGAAGCTACTGCAATTTTTTTTTCTTTCCTTGTTTTTTTTTCTTTTTCACATGGGTTCAATTAACGGTGGTGGTTTGGTTGCTTCTCAATCACTGTTAGAGTCAGTGGTTGCTGTTTTTAGAGGCTGACTAGCAGGGTGCAGGGTGCTTACCATTCACAGCACTGGCCAGTGCTGGATTCTGGTGTCTGTCTTAAACTCTGGGCCCCTGCGGTGTCCTCCCTGACTGAGCTGCAGTGTGTAATAATGAGGAGGAAGCCACGATTGGTGCTCAGTAAGTCCAACTGAAATTCAAAAAGGACTTCAGTTAATCTGGAGAAGAGGAAGAGGCCCACTACTGCTGTTTTTTTGTATGTATATGTGTGTTATTCAGTATTCCTTCCTCTAATTACGGCTGTATTACTCTGCCGATCATCCTGATGATGGATGAACAAAACGGTGCTGTCAGCCATTGGTTAATTCAGTTTGTTAAAGTGCTGATGTACTATGGCTGTAATATCGCTTCCTCATTTGCGAGATGGTCCTGTGTATATCAACTGTTAATTGTCAGGTGGTAAAATATTATAAGAGCTGACTCTTTTAAAGGAAAAAAATCATAAATTGAATCATGAGATATAATTGTATATTATGTTCTTTTTTTTTTTACATCATCTCATTGCTGTTGGCACATTTTCTGTTGTGACTGGCTGATCTATGATATAATGAAATGTTTTCCATGACTGTATATGATGTTTACATTTACATTACATTACATTTTCAAGTGTTTTTTATAAGAAAATATTTTATATATCTCTGAGTTCTAAACATTGTACACCTCAACAATTGCAGGTCATATTTTAACACACTTTTTTTTTTTTTTTAAAACCATTTGGTCTTCATTGCTTTAATATGACTGCATTTTTATGTTCATTGTCATAAGACTGTATGACACCAAATAAAAAACAAAGGTGCTTCTGTAAAGATTTTAGACTTATGTCACATTGTATTGTACCTATTTTAACTGTGAAAATATTTTGTGAAAAAGAGAAAATTGATTAAAACAACAACAATAGATCACATTTATGGATGGAGTTTATTACCATATATTATTCACCACAAGCTGTATGTCAGCTTTTAAACAGCTGAAATGAAACTAGTGTCTTAATGTTTAAAACTGCTTCTTGCTACTAACCCGCATGTCTCATGTGTGGCTCTTCTGCATTACCTCATCTCTTCTTTTGCTCATGCACAGTTCACATAGTCATGCATTTTGAGTACATATGTGTGTTTTTGTATCTTGATTCTGAATTTGAAGCATTTTGGTGCATTGTTGGTTTTCTCTTTTTTTTTTTTTGTG
>OMLM01011214.1:10614-39005 GCA_900302695.1 Helostoma temminkii | reverse complement strand
ATTAACAGTTTTACTCTACTCTAGTAAAAACTAGATTTGAGTAGTCTGAGGTACAAATGCACTTTGTTCATATACTTTGTCTTTTTGTAGGTTTTCCACCCCCAAAGATCACGTGGTCCAAGCTGCGATCCCCTCTGCCTTGGAGACACAAGGTGGTGAACAACAGTCTGGTGCTGCCCAGCATTGGTCGCCAAGACTCTGGAGAATACATCTGCAGCGCCACCAACATCATGGGCACCACCGAAGTCACCATCATGCTAGATGTAGAGAGTGAGTGTTGTGGCTGTGGTGTTTTGGTTAAAGACCTACTGGTGAATGCTGTTGGCTTCTCAGTGGTCTTGCCTCACTGAAGTGCTGGGTTTTAATTGCACCAGGGTTTAGCTTCAAAGGAATCATCATTTTAACAAACATGACAAATTCCATCTTTGTTTTTTTTGTTTTTTTATGTCTTATTAAAAAAAAGATGACATAAACCTCTTGATCCTTTTTCTCCCAATCTCTAGCTCCTCCTTATACCACTTCTTTGACCAATGATGTAGCTGTGCGTGTCGGGGAAGTGATCAGGTTGCAGTGCTTGGCTCATGGTACTCCTCCTCTGACCTACACTTGGTCCAAGATAGATGGAAACCTGCCCCCAAGGGCTCAGTTTAGCGGAGGGGATCTCCAGATTAACCTGGCTACTGCCGAGGATGCTGGCAGCTACAAGTGTGTGGCCAGCAACAATGTGGGCAACAGTGAAGTGGTGGTTAAAGTCACAGTCAGATGTAAGTTTGGATGATAATATAAACTTTTATTAAATGATTTAAAAGGTTTTATACCACATATGTAATAATAATAACATTAAATACTGTCCATCTTGAACATCTTGAAGAGTAAAAACCATAATAAGATAATTTGTCATTTCTCTCTGTAGCTCCTTTGGCCGTGCGTGTATCCCCACAAGTTGAGGTAAAGGCTCAGGGCAGCGCTGTGGAGTTCACCTGTTCAGCTGCAGGAGGTGTAGAAACCAAAATTGAGTGGCTGAAGGAGGGAGGTGCCCTGCCGGCAAACCACCACATCAAGGATGGAGTGCTCAGGTATGCTGTACATGGTCATGTGATGGTTTGGTGAAAGCAGGCAACAGTACAGACAATAACAAACAACTCTGTGGATGTGTATGACAGAAAAGGACCGAATTGCTAATTTTCCATATTGTATCAAATAAGCACACAAGTCAGAATTAGTTCCTGTGTTCATCATAGTGAAGGAACATGACCTCCACCAGTTTAATAGTGTTATGTTTTTGACTATGAGAATATAGAATGATGTTCTATGTTTTTCTACAGGATTGAGAACCTTGAGCAGAGCAATGAAGGTGTTTATATCTGCAGAGCAAGCAGCGTGTATGGTCAGGCCCAGGACACTGCCAGGCTGACTATCCAAGGTTTGTCTCATTCACTGTAAATATACAAATATCTATTCAGCTTCATTTGAGCTAAACATAACTGGTGAGCTTTTTCCTTACTTTTTCCTTTTCTCTTCTTTTTTGTTTCACAGCCCTGCCAAAGGTGATGATCAATGTGCGTACCTCAGTGCAGACAGTGATGATTGGAAACTCTGTGGAGTTTGAGTGCCAGGCTATTGGTGACCCAGAGCCCACGGTTAAATGGAGTAAAGTTGACGGGACTCTGCCGTCTCACATCATCGTGAAAGGTGGCATGCTGAGGATCGAGCAGGTGACGGAGGCCGACGCTGGGCAGTACCGCTGCACCGCCACCAATGATGTAGGGTCAGTGCAGTCCCAAGTGGTCCTCCACGTCCAGTGTGAGTAATGCTTTTTTAAACGTTTCCACACACATAGACGCAGATGCATTACAGTCTGCGATCAGCTGAGCCATCACCATGCTCCTTTAAATCATTTGTCTGTTTGCACAGCTCTTCCTCAAATTGCTGCACTGCCTGAAACAAAGGAGGTGACAGTTGGGTCTGATGCAGTTTTGCCATGTGTCGCTTCAGGACACCCTGTACCTGAGATCAAATGGTCCAAGGTAACAAAGATATTTCTGTGATTCAAAATCATTTGCCTTGAAGACAGTACACATTTTGTGAACAAATATTTTGTAGATGCTGATATTATTCACAATACTGATTCAGCTGCTTCTGTATTCAGGTTGAAGGAGAGCTTCCTCCTAAGTGTTTCCAGGAAGTCAACGTGCTGACAGTTCCCCGTGTGACCCATGAGGATTCTGGGACATACGTCTGCACTGCCTCTAACAAACAGGGCAAAGTGGAAGCCTTTACTACACTTCAAGTTCACGGTTAGTCTGCATGGAGTGGAGAGTACAGCAGGAGGAGATGTTAGTAAATACATAAACAGTTTGCATATGAGCTACACAGTTGTCTGTATTTGACTATGACTTTGTGTTTTCAGAGAGAGTGATGCCATACTTTGCCCAGGAACCCTTGTCCTATCTCACCCTGCCTACCATCAAAAGTGCCTACAAGGCGTTCAGCATTAAGATCAACTTCAGACCTGATAATGTTGATGGTAAGGAAGTTGTGCAGTTCATATTTTGTAGACTTGTTGAATCTTGTAACATCATTTTGAATTTTTGTTGCACAATATGTTGTGTATTTTGTTTGTCATGTGTAATGTCACTGCGTCTTCTGTTCCTTTCCCTCCCTCTTTCCGTCACGTCTTCCTCTCACCACTGGTGGGAAGGTCTCATTTTGTATGCCGGTGAGTCTCGGTGCTTGAGAACCACAGGAGCTTGAGGCTGATGTTGTCAGTGCTGCTTTTTCAGACTTTCACAAAGTGCATCCAGCTCAGAGATGATTTAAGGGCTGTGAAAGAGATGCAAGATGGTGCATGGCCTTTGTTTTTATCCTGTACAGGCGCAAAATTTTTTAGAAATATTACAGTCACTAGCTTCATAATAGCTTAGTCACAAATTTACTTTATTTAGTCTGCTTCATATTAGTGAGCACAGATCTAAAAATAGTAAACTCAAATAGCCTTTGCATTAAGTTATTGGTTTCTTACTGTACTTGATGCCAGATTAGTGGGGACATGACAGCAAAATAAAAACAGCATAACACTGTAGTAAATGTGTAAATATATGACTATGATTCCTTACTGTGGAAGCCTATATTTTTCTTGAAAGGAGCGTACTGCACACATAATTACATACAGTACTGTATGAGTTTTGTTTGTCTATATATATATGTGGTATATGATCACCTTGCTAAATTACCACCAGCAGTCTTCTACAGTTCCCTGACATCTCCTATCCTGTCGATGTGGCCTTCACCATCCTTCTGTTCCGTATACAATGTTTTTAGATACTTTGGGTATATTGACAACCCACATGTCTGTTTGCTGTTTCAGTCCATCACACTCATCAAACTGCAACTAAAAGCTACAAACTCAGTGCAAATGCTATTTGACCACATTTGACTCTTTTTGTTTAAATGCACACAGGGTAACACATGTAAGCTTAAATCATTTATGTCATCTACTTTCACCTGATCAGAACTATCAGGGATGCTATGACATGTAAGAAGGCATGTTCTCATGTCCCCATGAGCTTATGTGGCTCATACATTTTAAGCATGTATAATTCAAGCATGTGGACAAACAGAAAGGACGACTGGTTGTATGGATGTGGCTGGTTGTACTTTTCTGTGTCCAGTGATGCAATGACAGGAGATATATTTATCTATAACCTTGTGCTGGTTGGCTTCAAACATGCTGTACTATAGCATGCTGCTTTCCAAAGGTTTGTGTTGTGTGTGAATGACATTTCTGAAAATGTCCATCCTAACAAGTCATGACATATAGTCTAAAATTGAAGCACGAAAGAAAATAAATGAAAATAAAACTTAGTAGATTTATCAACTTGTTAAGATGGATATTATTGTAGGGTTTTCATTAAGAATCAGGTCTGTGCCAGCACTCATTAACTCTGTTTTTGTGGTGTAGGTATGATCCTCTACAACGGCCAGAGGAGGACCACAGGAGCTGATTTTATCTCTCTGGGACTTGTGGGTGGCCGCTTGGAGTTCAGGTAGGTTGGTAGTGATTGATGAAAGTTGTCCCAGCCCTACAAGGGTTGTTGATAATAGTAATTTTCAAACTTGGTTATTGCTTTTAGGTTTGATGTGGGCTCTGGAATGGCCACCATACGTGACCCCAACCCTATCAAACTGGGAGAGTTTCACACTGTTGAGCTGCATCGCAACCACACCCTGGGCTACATCATTGTAGATGGAGGGGAGCCCATCAACGGCAGCTCACAGGTACTTATTTCAATATGAGTGTAACTCGTGCCCGTGCATGATGAATTCAGTGATCAGTACTGTAAATCCTCTTTTCCTCTCTTCAGGGCAAGTTCCAGGGTCTGGATCTAAATGAGGAGCTGCATGTGGGTGGTTACCCTAACTACACAGTGCTCGCCAAAACTGCTGGCATTAAGACTGGGTTTGTTGGTAAGACATCACTCAGAAGAGAAGTAAAGTCTGGAGAAAATGTTTTTTGTCCACGATCACTTTTCTTACTCAACACTGGTGCTTCACAGGCTGTATCCGTCAACTGATCATCCAAGGTGAGGAGGTCATCTTCAAAGACCTTGACCGCAGCTCTACTGGTGTAACAAACTGTCCCACCTGCAAAGATCACCCATGCCAGGTCGGTTACATTGATCCACTTGTTGTACAGTACATGTTGTATTTGGCTTGTGTTTAACTCCACAATACCAAGGTGATTTCTCTTATATCATACAGAATGGTGGCAGGTGTGAGGTGTCAGAGGCCAGCTTGTACAAGTGCAGCTGTCCCAGGGGATTCACTGGCAGCAACTGTCAGCATCATTCCTCCCTTCACTGTCACTCAGGTACATGTGACCAAAAAGTCAAACCAGAGAATTGAATGTTCCTGTGAAGACTATCAGTGTATATTACTGACAGAGAAGTATTATTCTACTTAATAATAGAAATGGTTTCTGTTTGTATCTGTTTTCTATCTAAATTTCCACAGAGGCCTGTGGACCAGATGCCACTTGCATCAATCGCCCGAGTGGTCTAGGCTATGACTGCCGCTGCCATCTTGGCAAGTTTGGAGACAAATGCATGGATGGTAAGACAGGAAATAAATCTAACTGATCTCCCATTAACATAATGCTAAATCTTATAGATGACATAATATTTTATCAGCTGATACAAAATTTCTAGTATTTTTTATTTCCCTTCTCCATTGCTTCTACTAGGGGAATTGGTGACCACTCCACAGTTTGACGGTGAGGAGTCATACATCGCCTATCCTCCCCTGACAAACATCCATGACGACCTGCGTGTTGAGTTGGAATTCAAGCCCCAGGAGAGAGACGGCTTGATGTTCTTCTGTGGTGGGAAGAAAATGAAGGTGGAGGACTTCGTAGCCATTTCCATGGTGGATGGACATGTGGAGTTCAGATATGAACTGGGCACAGGTGACGTAAGCTATAAAAAACTTATGCAGCAAACAATTTATAACTGTCAGCAAATGATTAAATTGCTTGTGTCTTAACTTTCCTACATGTATCTTGAATTCATTTTTTTTATGTTTGCATATGCATTTGTATGAATTGTATGAATGTCCCAAAATGAGACATGTTACATTAACATTATATCTTAAGGTTAACATTCATCCTCAGACAATTTTCTTCCTGTGCATCAGTCAGAGTTTGCACCATCATTCCATTCAATCAGCACAGTAACATGCTATGATTATGAAATCTGAACCAGAGAAAATATGCTACTAGTAAGTGTAGTAACAGGTAGGTTAACAGCTGAAGAGCAGCTACCCAAACTAAAATAACTTTACAAGGCCTGGATTACGAACTTGGTTGGCAAGCTAAACAACATAGCTATACTTAATATAATTTTATAATATAATTTATTACCAGTTCCAGTTTCTTGTTGTTTAGAGTTAGCTAACTTTGAGAAAACTGACATTTACAGTGGTGCATATACTCAGCAGCTGCAGTGGGAGTCAAATAGCAAATATACCAAATTTTGCTTATTGAGGCTTTAACATTGTAAAGATTGCAAAGAAAAATGGTCCAAGAAAGTCAAATCTCCATAAACATATTTTTATTTTCAGGCCAAGCAATCCTTCTCAGTCCTGAGCCAGTGTCTTTAGGCCAGTGGCACAGAGTAGTGGCTGAGAGGAACAAGAGAGCCGGCCACCTTCAGGTTGACCAAGAACCAGTGGAGAGGAAGATGTCTCCAGGAAAAGCCCAGGGTCTCAATATCCACACCCCCATGTACCTGGGAGGGGTCCCCAGCATGGACATCCTGCCTAAACCTGCTAATGTCAGCGAAATGTTCCAGGGGTGTATAGGAGAGGTGAGAAAACAAAGTAAAATAACAGCAACATTTTTTTTCTTTATGTGGTAGCTAAAACTTGTCTGCACTGCCTGCTTAGGTTTCCATCAACAACAAGAAGGTAGATCTGTCCTACAGCTTCACAGAAAGCAGATCGATCCGCAAGTGTGTGGACATCAGCCCGTGCGACCGCCGGCCCTGCCTGAATGGTGGTCACTGCATGCCCACTGCTGAGTATGAGTACCAGTGCCTCTGTAAGGATGGATTCGAAGGTTAGTGAGAACATGTCAGATTACCCCAGGGTTCCAAAAATTGCATCTATGGTCTACACTCACTGGCCACTTTATTAGGTACACCTGGAAAATCCAATGCAATCCACTACATGAGCCTTGCTGTGAATTAAGTTTTTAAGTTAGAACTGTCTGAAAGGTGATAATTCTTATAAATGTTTATTATTAAAGTCATAGTGGGTGGTGGAATCAATAATTGATCTATTTAAAATGAATAAAGGGACCAAAACATTAGAAACACCTCTTTATGTAATGCACTCCATTATTATGATACACTGATAATTATTTTATGCATAAGCATGTTTCACTTAACTTTCTGTAACTGGAAAACTAAGCATGCTCCAAAATTTACTCAGCAAGCGGAAACTGTTGAAATTCTTGAATTGATCAGATGAAAACCTTTAGAATATCTCTGCACTATTGGCAGTTCTGTCTGAGTCTGACTTCACTGAAGGTGCTGACAGCAGGTCAACAAATATTTACTTAAAAATTCCATGTAAAATTTTAAGTGAAAATGAGCTTTTTCCACATATTAGGATCAAACTCTATGAACTCGCTCCCCACCTCCACCTGACACATGACTCTGATGTCACCCTGCAGGTGAACGTTGTGAGGTGGCGAAGGATGTGTGCAATAGCAACCATCAGTGCGAGAATGGCGGCAGCTGTGTCAATGGCCAGTGTGTGTGTACACCTGGTCACACAGGCCTGACCTGTAAAGAAAGTAAGTCCCAACAAGCAGCGCTTGCAAGTATACCTCATTGAAAACACAGAAATAGCACAACATGTTGGAAATATGTTTTTCTGTTCAGTTTTTTTGTTAATAATATAATGAGCAAATTATACTTTATGCTTTCTCACTTTACACACTATTTACCAAGTCCACTTGAATCATGTAGCATCAAAGCAGATAGACTGGACATGCAGCCAGAAACAATTAAACATGACTCACATTGTGCATAGTACGGAGCCTTATCAGCATCAGACAGTTTGGTGCCCTTGGCAGGTAACCCTGTCCTGCTGGCAGGGTTAACCTTAAATGATTACGTGTGTCTTACCCCTACGCTCTCATGGCTATATCCTGTACGCACAGGCCAGGTCTCCAGTTTCCCCGAGGCCCAGTGGAGTTTGGAAGCTAGCGAGGCAAATGGTACAGTATCTCAAAATTCAATCTGCCTGACACAACCATGACTAACAGGGGTCCGTCTGAACTCGAGGGGCCCCCTGTCCTCAATCCAAACTATCTGTCGTCTAACACAACCAAGTCTGTACTCAACTGGCAACTGAGACTTTTTTTCCCCATTGGAAAGTTGCGAGGGGGGAATTCTGCATCTATAACAAAAATGTAGTAGGATGGTGAACTGCAGTTGGTTGATCAACTGATTTTTTTGTTGTCTGCTTTTGGACCTTTGGCACCATTTTCATGGTGGAAATGCTACAAATGTGGAATTCCCCTTGTTCTGTTTTCTTGTTCCCCTATCATTGTATCAATCAATAAAACTACTGTTAATATAAATCTTTCATTTCCGTCTACTTCAAAAATGCCTGTCTGTACAGCAAGAAAAGAAGATAAACTACTTTAAACCTGCTCCATTACTACACATTTGCACACTTACTAACAACTTGTGCATGGGGCCATGGTTTTTGGTGACTTCAGTCCGATCTGTGCGAGAGATGTCAGAAATGTTCCAATGTGATAAATTCCTAATAACTTGTTTGCTAGTTGGTGATGACTGTCAAATGAGTCTGCATCATGAAGTTTGTTCAGACTGATTATTTTTGGTGGTTAGATTCAAGACTGCAACATAAAGAAAGGATGCATTATTATATTTTGTTTCACAAAAATATTTCAAGTGAGATTATATAATGTTTGGGAGATTAAATGTCAGTATAAATGTGTTGCTGAGTGATTATAGTAATCTTTCATGTTGTTTCCAACTAATCCGGTCGTACTGGAGCTTCTTCCATGGTACAACCACTGGAGAGCACCATAACAATAAGAATTAACGTTTACAGTCCCTTAAACTATTTGTATTTTTACTGTATGTTTTTGTAGATTCCCCCCAGCAGTTTGCAGCTCATTTTCATAATGATGGATACATTGCTCTTCCTAAATCCATTTTTCCAAGAAGGTAAGTATAGTTAGCTTTTCCACATTGTTTTGCTATGACAGTTTTATATTAATGCATTAATTGGTTATCCTTCCTTCCATTGCTTTTCTAGTACCCATGACTCACCAGAGACCATTGAACTGGAGATCAAAACTATCTCCTCTGAGGGCCTGATTCTCTGGCAGGGAGTGGTAGGTTCTGGTTGTAGTCATACAACCATGTCTGAGACATAGTTTACTCCAAATCTTACCTCCTGTTCTCACAAACTTCCTTTTGATCATGTCATCCTCACCTTAACTTTGCTGCTGCATTTCAACACTCTCGAAATTCAACTTACATGTCAACAGTAATGCATCACCATAATACTTTTTTTTCCCATTTCAGTATTTCACTGTCTGTTGGGCAGCATTTGTGATCACACTGTCTCAGTCATATCTGTGCCACTAAAGCTGCAACTTTGTCGGGCATGTTATCTGTGAGCGCGGCTCTACCTGACACCACTAAATAAGTGCATGTTGCTTCTCTAACTCACCCTCCATTTTCTTCAGGAGACCGCTGGCGCTCGCAATTCGCGAAAGGTGCATGCTAGTAAAAAGGTATCCACTCAAACATGAGACACTTCTTTTTGGCATGTTTCATAACCTGCATTTTCCAAGTATGTGCTGTATGTTATGACACTACTGAGATGATTCTGGGCAACCACAATGTCAAAGGTGTTATCTGTTCATATTGCACAATGTGCATCATGACTCATTTCACTGTTATTTTCCTTTTGTGGTACGCTGACGCAGTTACTATTGCAGGAACATTTTGATGATTTTCTTGTGTTTGCTACTTTAGCACCTAGGGTTGAAAGTTTCTACAGGGCCGTAGATGTATGCTGTGATCATCTTCCTCTGCTGACTTAAAATATGTTTTTCTAGGAGTTTGGAGAACATGGCAAAGGCAGAGACTTCATTAGCCTTGGTTTGCAGAATGGACACCTTGTTTTCAGGTGACTGTAATTCTGTTTACAACTACAGTGTGTATTATTAGATTCAACTGAACTTAATGTAGTAATCCTGATGATCTGTTTGATATTCAGTTACCAGTTGGGCAGTGGAGAGGCACAGATCTTATCACGAAGGTCCATTAATGATGGGAAATGGCACAAGATTACAGCTGTCAGGTATGATTATATCTTGCAGTCCTTTGGTTTTGTCATAGCAGGAAAAACAATGGTGGCCTAATGTACACTGCCAATCACAAGTTTGGACACACCTTCTGCTTCAGTGGGTTTTGTTTATTTATTTTATTATTCAACCTACAAGGTCTTCTCAGTTCAAACTGTCAAAATGATATATTCTACTATATATTTGTCATTGAGGTCATAGTGGGTGATGGAGTCTTGCTGGAATGCATTATATTAAGAAGTAGTTCTGGTGTTTTGGTCTCCCTATTTAAAGAATTATCACCTTTTTCACAAGTTAAACACTGATAAATTATGATCTTGTCAAAGTAGAATTCATGGCAGAGCTCATGTATTGATTTACATTAGATTGTACAGGTGTACCTAATAAAGGGGCCAATGAGTAGCCACCTTTCGCTTTGTGCATTCTTGACATTCTCTCAGTCAGCCTCATGAGGTAGTCACCTGGACTGGCTTTCCAACAATCTTGAAGAGCTTTCCAGAGGGATTGAGTACTCGTTGGCTGCTTTGGCTTTACTCTCTGGTTGGCCGCACTCCCTCACTGTCCTTAGACAAACAGCTCTTGAATAACCCAGAGGTGTAATTGGAGTCATTGTCCTGTTGGAAAACAAATGATGGTCCAACTAAGTTCAAACCAGATGGGATAACATGTCGCTGCAAAATGCTGTTATAGGCATGCTGGTTAAGTGACCCCCTGAATTATGAGGAAGTCACCAACAGTGTCACCAGCAAAGCACCCACACCATTACACCTCCTCCTCCTTGCTTCAGTGGGAACCACACATTCAGGAACCATCCGTTCACCCTCTCTACATCTAACAAAGACACAGAGGTTAGAACCAAAGGTGACAATCTTCTGAATCTGATGAGAGAATGCCATGAGTGTGCCAAAGCTAAATGTAGGTAATTTGGACAATCCAAAATATGAAAGGTAATACAATATAATACTTATTTTGGTATGTTTAACATATTTTTGTTGACTACACAGTTCCATATTTGTTCTAATTTATATGTCTTCAGTATTAATGTACGATGTTGACAAATTGAAAAACACAGACACCCATGCTTTCCCTGCTATGACAGGTCAAAATGTCTGCCACAGAGGAGGTTATCAATTAACAGTGTTGCATGTTTAGTTCTTGTATTTAGTCATCATGTGCTTCTCTTTTATTCCAGAACTGGAAAAGATGGATACATTCAGATTGATGGAGGAGCTGCACTGCATGGGCAGTCTAAAGGCAAAAGCCTCATGGTCAACACAAAAGGCAGTATATACCTTGGTGAGTAGACTGATATATGGAGTCCTGAAACTAATGATGTGTACGTGCCATTTTCTGAGAACAAATCCTACACATATAAATAAAAATCAGGCTAATTCTTTAATCAATGTCTCCAAAAACTTGGGAACCCATAAGAAACAATGGGTGGAAACCTGCAAATTAATGCAGGGTTCTACATATGTATAGCTCAGTAATGATAAATGCTCTGTTTTCTAATTTGAGTCCTGAGAAACACTGTGCATGTCCTCATTCCTTATCATTGTTGGATTTTCTATATAAGTATATATAATTGTATTGTTATATTTTATAGGGTCATAAACCTTACATTGTAAAGTGCATTGAGATGATTTTTGTGGTGATTTGGCGCTATAAAAAAAAACTGAATTAAAGTGTCTTTTTTTTTGTTAACTTCATCTATTTACACTGCTTTAACTTCTGTGATAACTCTTTACTACAGTTTGTCACTTTTGTGACTCCATATATTCGTACTAGATTATCTTTTGTCTCTCTGAATGAGGGATTTGGTTTTTAAATGTCGAAATGGAAATTTGATTTGACTTGTTTATTATTACACACTTACACATCTGTTCTCTTGTGACAGGAGGGGCCCCAAACATGGCTACTATGACAGGAAGAAAGTTTTTGTCAGGAATGACAGGCTGCGTGAGGAACCTGACCCTGATGAACGCCAGGCCGGGCCAGCAGCCAGCCCAGACCATCGACCTGCAAGCCCACGCAGCTCACGGCATCAACGTGCAGCAGTGCTCTTCATAGACCACAGCATACACACTCACAAACACACATAAACAAACACACGCATACACACGCAGAGACTATGGAGTGATGTCATACATACACAACAGACTCACACAGAGAGAAACACATAGAGCCTAACGCAAACTTGGTGCTTCGCTGCTGCCAAAAAAAATAAAACGCAAGATGACACAACAGGATGCTCTGTGTGCAGTAAAACCAAAAATGACGAGAAATTGAAACATATTAACAAGTCTTCTCTTCCTCAGTGTTGTATTTTCAATGAAGGACTATTAACACAGGAGAACCAGTACAGTTTACATACTTCCAGCAGTAGATTTAGCCATGAGAGGAGTAAGAGTAAAACATATTAGGCCTTCTACGATGGGTCAGATCCTATGGAGTTTGAGATGTTTTTACAGTACAGCACTGAATTTTTATTTATATACATAGACATATATATATATATATTATATTTGTGGGGGAAAACATACAAACTAACCATAACTGCTCTTCAGCTTTCTCAGATTTCTAATACTGTGTGTTCAGGGCTTTTTATGGGCCTAACTGTATTAATACTTGAAGACGTTTAGGCCTTCTTTCTTCACTTCTGTAGAGGAACCTTATTTTGGCGAGCATGCTTGTAGTGTTTTGGGAGAGGAACGCACACGGTCACAGTCACATGCAGCTTCGGTACACTCAGGTTGTCAAAAACACAAACTTTTTTTTTTTATTCACAGCTCTGTTGCCTTTGTGTCTATATTTGTTCTTCTACTTTATTAAAAAGGAAGAAACCTTGGTGCTAATGCCAGACATGAACATACAGCACAAATGGTCTGTGACATGTACAGTAGAGGTTTTTTTTTTTTTCTTTTTTAAATTTTAATTAGAGTAAGATATACGGTATACACTAGCGTCACATTTGTTGATATGCATGGCTTTAGAGGTTGATTTTACAACTATTTGGCATGGTGTGTTGCCTCTGCAGCCTTTTACGATTGAGTAGATCTCAAAAAAGCAGTTTTAAAGAACTGATTATGGTGTTTTTTTATGTGTGTCTGTTGAAAATATTGTGTTATGTGTAAACCTATCTGCCAGTCAGGTAGATATCAACTGACAGCGTGAGCGAATTTATGTCAATTCTTTTGTTTGTGTCATGTTTCGGCCCTTTCTATTTCTCACAGGTCACATCGTTTTAAGCCCCGGTATGTGTGTCTGTGCGTGTGCATGTGTCATTATCCATATCCTCAGGAGGGTCAACCCAGAACTGCCTCAAGGTGTTACTTAATTTTCAGGTTTTCGTAGCTTTAGTGAGAGTTTAGTAAGCTATAAAACTCTGAAGGCTTTGTGGTTCTCTAGGTTGTTTTAACTGCAGAGGGAGACTCACAGTAGGACGCAATAGTGTTGGCTCATGTGTGAATGCAGTGGAGACATCCTGTAAGTGCTGCGACCAGTAGTGTAGCCTTAAAAAAAAAAAAAAAAAAAAGCATGCTCGCTCCATGATACCGCAACTGCACTATCACTTTGGGTTTCATAAAACTTTTTTTCATTTTTGTTATCTTTAAAAATATTTGTACTAATATCCTAAAAATGAGCACCAACCCTTCACCCAGAGTAGCTTTATTTTTATTTATTTTTTATTTCTCTTTTCATCTCTTTCATCACTTTTGTTTCTAAACTTGATTCTGCTGTGTTAGAGCGATCACAGAACCTTGCTATTATCTTTCCTTTGGTTATTGTGTATTGCCTCCCACATCCCCTTGGTTTTTTTTTTGTTTTTTGTTTTTTTTGTGATTGTTTATTTGTTTTTTTCTCCTCAAGATTGAATATGGTTCCCCAGTAAGTTTTTCAGAAATCAACCCGCATTAAATGAACACTAATATCTGACTGGAGCTGCCTGGTCACATACTTGGAAACTGGTCTTATTATTCACTTGATGAACAAAAGTCTTAGGCTCCAAATGCAATGAAATTATTTTCTGTATTTATCTGAACAGAATGGTACCATCATGAACATATGGATTTAAAAGAGACAATCCTGTGGTCCTGGTTTAGGACACTAAAGAAGAGTAGGGTGGTATGTGTGTGTGTGTGAGTGCCCCTTTGTTGGGTGCCTTTTGTGTATCTGCTCTTTAACTGGATTTTCATATATACTGTAATCTGTACACTGTTGCCCATTGCCAAGCTGTCAAAAAACTGCCACTGTTTTCTGTTGGTAGTTTAACACCATTACAAAATACAAAAGGTGCACTTTTAGTAATGATGGAAATTTTTATTTTGAAAACATTTTTTTTTAAAACTTTATTATTTGACATCTGAATGGTCAAAAGGCAGATCATTTGAAAGTGTACCAAATGAGATATTGTCCATGTCAGAATGACCAGACTGTTCCATTTCCATTGTTGATAAGATGCTCTCCTTCCCCTTGGTGTTTCTTAATTAAAAACAAAATTCATGTGCTATTTGTAATCTCATGAGTTTTCACTGTATTACTGGGGGGCGGGGGAGGCGGGATGTTTCATGCTCACATCATAGAAGCCATGTAAGAAAACGTGGAGTTGAAAGTTAGTTCCCTTGGATATAGACCTAGGATAGGATATCTCCTATTTTTGTCCCTACAAGCTGTCGTTTTACTAAGTGTTGGCATCTACTATATATGGAAAAAGTTCCACTCACATTCAGTACCTTCATCACAGCAAATACAACTTGTCCAACTGCCTTCATCCTCTCTTATTAGATGGAAGTTGATATGTTGAGGTTTGGGGTTAGGTACATATACATTTATCTTACAGTGCATGTACATACGCACACCTGTACAATCCGGCGCAATCTACCAGCTCTGCTGTGAATTCTACTTTTACAAAGTTATAATTCCTCCGTTTTTAAGTCAGAAAGATAATAATATAATAATAATAATTGTGGAGTGGAGTGGTGATGGAGTCAGGAGTGGGAACAGCTACATGTGATTGCTACATACTGAGTTTGATACATACTGACTCCAAGAAGCTGTTTGCCATGTTAGCTGCTGAACTACAGTTCAGTTTCTCAGTTTAAAGAACAAACTCTTTAAATATATTGTTCAATTTCAGTGTGTGCCTGAGTTAAATAAACAGCTAAAATAGACTCACATTCTAATTAAATATATAGACATAGATTTAAAATTCAAACAAGAACCTAACTTGTTCAATAAATTAGAAAATCTAAATCAACTAAACTAAGTTAACACAACATGCTGCAAGATAACATTTAGTTGTGCTGGAAGAACAAATTGCATTTTTGGCTTGACTTAAAATTTTAAGGCAGCCCCTCCGACTCATATTTTAAATTTGAAACAAGTTATATTTTACAGTTTAGCAAAACATACTGAAAGGAACAGGACAAGACATGTATGATTTTTAAAGAACATAGGAGCAAGTCACAGGAAACCATACTGCAGAAACAGACCAGACAGATTCAGAAACTGGACCTAAGACCAAAGAGACTTCTTTTAAACAGTGAGAGCTAACAGCTCATGGTAAAGCAGAGGAACAGGATGAGACATATAGAACGAAGGTATATAGTCTTATAAGAGCAAACAAGCGTCTGCTTTGGCTTTTAATAAATGTCAATAAATGTTAATAAAATAGCAGAAGAACATACTTCATGGTACACTTTGTCAATTGGACACATAAATAGCTCAGTAATGATAAATGTACTGTTTTCTAATTTGAGCCCTGATAAACACTGTGCATGTCCTCATTCCTTATTGTTGGATTTTCAATATAAGTATTTTAGAATGACATCTGAGATTAGGTATAGGGCCTTTAATATAATGTACTCCAGTACGACTCCACCACCCACTATGACTCAATAATAACCATATATTAGAATTATCACTTTTCTGAGACATAACTTTGACAAGTAGAATTCATGGCAGAGCTGCTGTGTTGGAATGCATTAGATTATACAGGCGCATCTAATAAAGTGCTTAGCTTATTAATTCAGTGTATCAGTGTGCAATAAAAAGTACAATACCGTAAGTGGCATTTCTTATAGGACATTTCACTGTGTTACACGTGAATATTAATATCAAATTGTACAAGATTATTTATAGCTTATAGCTGAGAAAACTTTTAAAAGTTAGTAAGAAAAAAGTTACAGGGGTTTGCATTATTAAATGGAAAAAAGTAGAAAACTGAATATTTGTGTTGGAAAATAAAAGAGTTTCTAGGGTATGGAGGTTATACATGTTATATTTATAAATTTTTTCACATAAAAAACTTTATATTTCATGTCTACCATTTTATGGAATTGCAAAAAATCTCTGGAGTGCCAATTTAATCTGTAACTACTTTGAGGTGTCTGTCACTGTGACTATTTGGTAAAGTCAGAATAGAGTTCAGGTTAGGCTAGATTCACATTTTTAAAAAAGCAATACTCAAAATCTGCATTAAAACAGTGCATTTGTTTTGTTTTTTTCAGTGCTGGCCATTTCCTAATAATTCCTTATTATTAAAAGGTTTTTGGATGGGAGGCCACAGTGTCTCAGTAATGAGCTGCAGTACTGTGGAGTCTTTGTAACTAAAAGAGGGAATTTGGTACTAAGAAGACTTTGCAATGTGGTTTTGAAAAGGAATCAGGAAAACTGGAATAAATGTTGCCGACTTCAACATTGTTTTAAAGACAGTCCTGAAATAAATATGAACATATCCAGTCTATAATGATTTGGTAAAAATCATTAAGATATAAATAAAATTTTTATGTATTTATGTAATGCATACATATACACCTCAAGGTACAAGGACACCAGACCTGTCGGTGGGATGTCACAGTAAATGTCTCTGTGTATAGGGTTAATTCAGAAAGTATTCATACCACAACAAATAGCCTAAATGAAACAATTACAAAAATTTTTTTTTGCAAAATCTACAAAACTAAAATCAATAATTTCCAAACGTTTTCACACTAAATGATGTGGCACTCTCAACCGTGATCTGGATTTGATGTGAGTTTAGATAACGACTGAAGAAGAATGAAAGTTATGAAAGGAATACACACGTCACACTGTAAGTCAGGACAAGACCAAGCCATGATGTCAAAATAACTGTGTATGTGAGGCACAGATCAGGATAAGGCTATGAAACCATTTCTAAAGCTTGTGAAATAGAAGCTCTTTGGAGCCACCAGAGCTCTCAATGAAGTTGGCCATCCAGTCAAACTGAATAACCAGATAGGAAGGATCTCTGGGAGGTGACATAAGCTCAGACTAACAGAGCATCTGCAATTTCACTGCAGAGATGGAAACCTTGCAGAGAGACAAACATCATCAGACTGTTATAACATCAAACACAACAGCCAATACTAAAAAAACATGTGAATTTTATCTGACAGGGCAGTGGAGTATATGCATAGGCTACACTTACACTTTCCTTATTTTGCTTGCAGTTATGATGACACCTACTGCACAGGTTTGCCTGCAGATCAGAGGAGCAAACACTGGGAAAATTATAGTCAGAGTTCTGTAGAGGTGTGTTGCTCCTTTTAGTTTTTCTTTAGACTGAACTCACTAATGAGAGAAGAAATAGCTTTTAAGATGGTCCAGTATATTTATTTTCTGCAGGGGCATAACAGGCTTAAATCAGGAGAGCTATGCTCTGTTCTGGGCATGGAGCTGTTGTGGCTGAGAGGAGGCAATTCCTCCCACCCACTACACAATGTACTGACTAGACAGAGGAGCACATTCAGCCAGAGACTGATCAATGTCAAGTGCTCCACAGAGCACCACAGGGGATCCTTAGTCCCAGTCATCATTAAACTGTACAGCAACTGTAATGAGGCGAAACAGTCTCCCTCTGGGATTAATACAGTTTTCTGAATCTTGAATATTCAAAACAAACAAACAAACAAAAAAAAAAACAGACTTACATGCCCCATTGAATAAAAAAAGTTAAACATTGGCAAGTTTCATCTACAAGACACCAAAAGCTAAGACATGATAACTATGTGAAAGTAGAATTCATATCAGAGTTGCTGTATTGGATAGGATACTTTAAAATGTGTAAAAAATGATAGTATTTTAAAATGAAGTGGTAATCGTGAGAATGCCTGACACGTTTATACAAAGACAGCATCTCACATACTGTATTTAAAAACTGACTTTTTACACCTTTTTAAAAATCATATTTCCTTTTTTCTTCCACAGCACTCACAGGTGTGTTTTGTTTTACTTTTTTTTATTTTGATTGTCATTTCTAATGGTTTTAAGTTCAATTACATTTATTGTATTATATTTAAGCCTCATTCACATTTGTTCAGTTATTATCCTATCCAATGAGCAGTATATGTGTTGTGTGTCATACAGTCACTGTTATCAAAGGTGGTGAGTAACTTTCACTTAAGTACTGTACGTAAGAGCAAATTTGAGATACTTTACTGGAGTATTTCCATTTCATGTTACTTTTACTTTTACTCCTACTACTACTTCAAATCAGAGAAAAATACTGCACTTTTACTTCACTACATTCGTTTTACAGCATTAGTTACAAGTGATTTTTTGCATGTTTTATATTCTTATAAAAAGCTTCATAAAAGCAAACTCATCATTTATGGCAAAAAAAACCCCACCATCACTACACAAGACATTTAAAATTAGCCCCAATGTTGCCAATTGCTGTTTCCTCAACAAGTCGAGTTTATTTATGTAGCAACTCAAAGTGCTTCACGTCCACACATTAACAAAGTCCATTCATTTCACAAAAATGTGAATTCTCTGAAACTGTAGGAAGTGCATGTGTATATACAGTACACATACATGTATATGCACACACACCTATCTACATACATACATAAATACATAACACATAAATGTCTAAATGTAATGCACGATGTATGTATATATGTTAGATCTGCAATTAAATTAGAAATTAGAAAAAGAAGAAAAAAATCACAACCACCAAAAACACAGAAGTCGTTAGATCCTAAGACTGGGAGTAGTGGCATCGTCGTGTCACATGACTGTCCAGCGCTCCCTCAGCGGACAGACTGGCCAATCCGCGACGACCCTGCAGCGTTGTAGCGTTATTACTATGATGTTGAGCTGAGGATCATCAGCTGATCTTTGCCTGATAAGTAACTGATTACATCTGCTGAATAAGGGTAGTAATTAATGTAAAAGTACATTTACCATTAATTGTAACGGAGTAAAGTGGAAATAGGCTTCAGAGGGAACCATAACGTTATAACCATCAATGACAGTTCGCCTATTTAAAACTTCTCGGTGATAACGGAAGACAAAACGCGAGTCCTCGCACTCACCTGCTCTGCCGTCCACCTGCCAGCTGAGCCCCCCCGCGGCGGATACAGCGCGTTCTGTGACCTAACGTCACTGCCGCCAAGTCTTAGGAACTAACGTCAGTGTTAGAGAAAAAGCTAGAAGCTTTCAGGGCATCATTTCCGGTGGAATATTCCAGCCGATTTACCCTTGGTCTTTAAAAGGGAGCGCTGAAAAGAAAAGAGAGAGACGCAGTCAGGTCCTGAGTGTGCGTGCGCATCTCCATCATTTGACTTGTACACACTGTGTAATCTGAGGGGTTCCTGTAAGGTAAGATTAGATGCATTTAGTATTCCTGTCTTCACATCAACACTGACCCGTTATTATTGAATTCTGAATATGCGGTTTTGCATTTGTGGATTTATTTGGCTGTGACGCAGTTGTTCCACGTGCCGGAAACCTTCCCATTAAAACAAAAAGTAGAGATGTGAGACAGCTGCAAATAGTCACCTGTTCCTTTTGACCTTCTAATCTGATCGATATTGTCATAGATCCGGTGATTTTACCAATATGCTTTCAATAAGGAAAGAAAAGAGAGTCCTACAGGGGACAATGTGTGCGCAAAACTTCACTTTTGCGCACACATTGTGCCCAAAAGTGATATTTTATGAAGCACAATTTGTGGGATTCCGATTTAGATAGGTTTTGTTTTCAAATTTCAATTAGTCATAATGGATCTCTTATGCTAAAATGTCATGTTGCAAATATGCTGTGCAATGTTTAATAACTAGTTTTCAACACTTTTCCTAATAATCTTTCAGCTATTGTGATCTGAGCCAGAGACAATCATGATCCTTCTCACTCCCACCTCTGGTAGGTACTACTCTCTCAATCTCATTTTAGAATCTGGATTACTGTATATCTGAGATTAATGCCATCTTAGACTAAACTGTACAGAAAAACAGCAGCCAGTGTTTATAAAGCATAAATAAAACCATGTAGTACATATAAAAAAATTAATTATGATAATTGTGTTTTATGGTTGGATAAAATAACATCTTGTTATGCACAAAGTTTACTTTTTTACGTAAATTGTGATAAATTGATAAATTATTCCTGTTGTGAATTTAGCTGTTCCTAGGTAACATAACAGGGTATTACATAACAAAGGCTTTCCCATCATGCTTTGCACTCATTAGGCAGCAATCCAGAGGTAGAGACCTGCTTGAATTTGTCATGTGTCCATTTCTGGCGTCACCCTCTGTTTATTAGGGATCAAGACAGTGTATTAAGTGAGCAGAGTAAAAAACTGTACGTTTGCAACCCACAGCTTTTCTGCATGTGAACCTGCATGCTCAGGCTCTCTAAGGCCGTTTACTGTGACAGCATGTTCTGAACCTTCGTTATTCACGTGGCTTAAAAGACAATATTTCAACTGCCGGGCTTGTTTAAAACAGTCTAAAACTAAATGAGAAGTAAAAGTGCACGTTATTGTTGGCTTTTTGTCTCATGCGCTGTTTTCTTTCAGATGAAGAGTGTCTTGAACTCGCCTGGCTTTGGAATCACAGGAAGTTCAGGGAGAAAAACACTTGAAGGGTTGCTACTGTAACACTGAAAAAATTTTTCCTGGAGGTCATTATGTGTGCATACTGTCTTGGACAGTACTATGACTTGAGAGAATTTAATAAGCTTGCAAGAGAGGAGGCAGACAGAAAACAAAGATGGCTTTGTTTGTCTTCATTAAAAAACATCACAGCTTTGTGGGGGCAGAGGCAGTTTACGGCTGGAACGAGACCGTGTCAGCAGTCGTCCCATCTTGCTGACTAATACAATGAATCGTGATATTTAATGTAACATTTACTATTAGTCATACTGCACATTTATTGCAAATTATTTGCCACCACCACAGCAACGTTTACTAAATTTTACATAAGCAAACAAATCAGTGGTGCAGTTTGCTACTGTAAGTTGTTTGCATCTGCCCTTGACTCAGGTCACTTAGGTTGATCAGAGTTAACAGCCTTATTGATCTCACGTCTGGTATGTATCAGTGCAGTAGGTCCAGCTCATGGTGTAGCCTATGGTGTATGTGATAGTCCCCTCAATGTTCACAGCCACTCTACGTGTCCCACACCCGTGTTTGTGTGTACTTGACCCCTGATAATCACTCCACATCTCGTTCTCATATTGTATCCTTTTTTGACATGTATTACCAAATGTTATCTAGAGATTGACGATTAATGCATGTCATTTTGGCCAGTTGTTTTCTGATACTTCAAATATGTAGAATATATTCATAAATATATGCATATTGTTATACAAGTGATAATGTAATGAATAGATGATGAGACACTCTTTAATGTTGCATGCGGTAGACTGCGCACCTTTGATTGACTGAATGTACAGTAACAAATGCATTTTAGTGATCTGAAAATGGATGAATGAATATCGTAAGGTCGGTCTCCGTCCAATAAACGTACATCTTGGTAAGTGATGCTTCTTTTACATAAGACGGGACAATCTATTTATTAGTAACATTTTTAATTAAAGTACAGAAAAGAACAAACACGCAGCTGCAAACATATGCTACAATACCCTGCAATTTGGTATAATACAAAATATTATTATTTAGCACTGTGATTGGTAGCTCATTCAGATTGCTTTCCGAATTTTTACACGTTTTTTCTGTCACCTGAACATAGGGTTTGACTCAAACTGGGGTACGGATATAATTATTAAACCATTCCCATTCAGACTCATTCATCAGAAGGTCAGCTGGTATGCTCTTAAACCACAACAGAGGTTATGTTGACCTAAGTTGTGCAACTACTGACTGCTGCCGTTGTGTGGTTTCAGGTTTCTTCCAGTGCACCAACAATCTTTTTCTGACTGATCAGGTCACAGCGCTCCAGATCAAAGAGTTTGCACGTAAAAATGCAGCTAATGCTCTGTCAGTTGCCAACTTAGTCATGGGCATGGCCTCCATCCTCTGCAGTCTTAATGGGTGAGTGGTCGTGCCATTATTCGATTTTACTGTGTAGGGAGAAAAGAGCATTTTCTCCCTCATGGCCACCATACAGTAAGTAGTGCTAATGATGATGATTGTGTTAACAAGGACAAAGACACTAATTTCAGTTATTATTTGTAACACTTATGTAACAAGTAAAAGTAGTAAGTACACTGCTATTTTAACCTTTGAAGGACTTGATGTCATTAGATAGCTAAACCAAACACTCACTCCTTTTTATTCAGGCACCATCATGCTGCATGTTGGCTTGTTCTGATTGGCTACCTGCTGGATTTGGCAGATGGAGCAGTTGCCAGGCAACTTGATGCCTGTTCTGCACTGGGTAAGTGCAGTGGAGTGTTGGGGCCAGCAGCTCTGAGCAAAATATAAACTTCGTCTGGGGTGTTGGCAGGCCTTGCTGTGCAGCCCTTTTATCTGGACCTTCTAATTTGGCTGCACAAAGTTGTCAACAAAGGAAACCAGTAAAAGGAAACTGCGCCACTGAGTTTCTGTGTATCGTCTTACACAGTCTCCAAACGTTACACAGTGTAATTCAACCTTCATGAAATAAGTGTTGCTTCATGTTACATACTTTTTGATTTTAGTGTTTAGGTAACACAGCATGACATCCTTTTTGCAGTCTTCAATATCACCACCAAATGCAAATACACAGTATGTAAAGTGTCCTGTTTGTTGCACAGCACCATATATAGTAAATCGCTCACAAGTAGCATTTTTAACGTTCCCACACGTGCATTTTACGAGGCTTTGTGCCTCGGCAGAGTTTTTTCTGCATGACTTTGCAGGTGGATGTTGTTATGCCCCCTCTGCGTATTTCTGTCAAATGAACAATCACGTTCTGATTAAGCAGCCTAATCCTACAGGATCACTGTCCAATTGTCTATATTATCCTGTTGCTTTGGGTTCTCTGCATATCTGAAATTGCTAAAATTGTTGACCCTGGGCGTCGGAATTCCACCTCGTTCATTTGCCTGAATGATCTCACCGTCACCTGCTGAAAACACGCCTGCGTGCTCCTGAGGGATAAAGGAAAAGCAGCAGAGAATTTCGTGTATAGAATAGCTGCTCGTTGAGCTGACGCTGAAATTTCTACTTGGAGATTTTTGCACCTACATGTGACACCATCAATCATAGTCATGTGCGGGCGAGAGAACGCATCCGAGATTTCATAATATAAACTCACGATTAAGCTACTGTCTGACTTGAAGTAGTGTAAGAATAAGATAGTAGCACTTATTAAATCCTTTAGTTGTGTCAGGAGGTAACTTAGCCTACGTTGTGTCTCTTAGTTAGAACGTTGATACAATTCACACCTCAGAAACGCATGTAGTCACATTTTTGCGTTTTTCATGCACAGGTGCAAAGCTAGATGACTTTGCTGACTTCACCACCTTCGGGATTGCCACATCACTGCTCCTGAGGACGCCTGATCTGGTGGATAACATCCTGTGCATGTGCTATGCCCTCTCCGTGTTTATCCGTCTCTGCTTCTTCTCAAGTGGTAAGTTCTTAAATATGGGATCATCACATGCCCAAGATTATGAAAGTGGCATTTTCTTATTGTGTTTTCACTTCATCTTTATTACTGGACATCTATTCTTGTTTGGACATTAGGGATCCCATTTATGTATCGTGGTCTGCCTTGCATCTACTCATCAGCCATCCTGTCCAGTGCCTCTCTGCTGTCAGGGGGAAACATGGCTGTCCTGCGGGTCATCGCAGTGGCCATGATCCTCTTCATGATCAGTCAGAACTTCTACCCCCATGACAGAGTGCTAGAATCCCAGGCCTGGAAGAAAGTAGTCTATGCTGGAGGTAAAGTTATGTCATCTTCACACTTGGTAGACAGTGTAGTGTAAAGGCCCGAGCTGGGTCTGGTCTGATGTGCACTTACTCTATGTGGTAGACATGCAGATGGTTTTACTTGTATAATGGTGAGATTTTTACTTACACGTGCATGTATGTACATCAGTGAAACTTTTGCCACTACCTAAGGACAATTAAGGTAAATACATACAGTTTGTTGCTCAAAGCAACAACAAGGGACATTTGAACAACAGCACAGCATAAACAAGGCCCCAGGAAGATTTTTTCACAAGTTACTCTCAGATGTTTTCAACTGGATTATTTTTAGTCACGCTATCAGCCTGGCTCTGGATGCCAGTGCTGGTCAGTCCAACACTTTGGTCCAGACTGAAATACCTCAACAACTATTGCATGGATCAAACTTAGTTGATGCTACTAATGAAATTAAATAAAGTGTTTCCACAAGTACTGGACAGGCATTAGTGTGTTATCCAGCACCTTCATCATCAGCTTTGGACATCGTCCAGTTCTTTATTGCTGCTTTGTGACCAAATACATTAATACTAATCATTACCTATCAGTCCCAGCTGTATTTTGTGTTTGATGCTATTTAGCAAATGTTAGCTTGTTGACTTGGTAAACTAACACAGCAAATGTGGCAGCCTTTGTCAAAGCAGCACTTCACTGTGTCCTGTACTATGTCCTATGTCTTAGAGTGTAGCTGTAGACTCATGTTTAGTTTACAATAAAAGGCAGATTTGTTCTATAAAAGTAAGCTACTGTTGTGTTTTCAAGTGTAATTTTTTTAGATTTCCCATGTCTCACTCAACTGCTTCTTCTTTTGTATTTTCAGGAATCATCATCTTGTTCTGCTCTTCCTTCTCTCCAGCTTGCGTGTACTACCTGCTCTGGTCTGTCTCCTATATTTTGTTCCCAACATCCCTTTGGAGCAGTAAAGTGTAAAAGGGAGGCTGGTTTTGTCTAGAACTCCCAAGTAGGGTTACCTCTGTCCAATCCAGGAGAACTGTGGCTTCCAGACATGATGTTTATGGTCTCTACTGCCATGGAGGATGCAAGCTGAACATGCTCATGCGCCACATGCAAACATTTGCTCTGTTTAACCTTTATTTTTGATGTGAGACCTCTAAGAGGAAGAACCTGGATTGAAGGGACCTAAAATGAAGCTTAGGAAGGACATTTAAATGTTACTGGTAAGGATTAACCATCATGCTTAAATTTGTGAACACATGGCACCAGGGCATTTTCTTCTCGAAGAAGGTCAAATGATCTTGAAATGAAACATAAATTTCTAATGATATTTTCACTTAAATATTTAATTTAGTTATCACACAGGACACATGTGAGGTTTATTTCAGTCTTGTATAGTAGGAGAGGACTTCAATTTCTCAGCAGTATTTTTTGAGATTCAAAATGTACCTTCTGGTTTATCTATAGCACTGAAACAGGCATTTTTACAGCATTGTGAACAGTGTGTTAACTCACTGTGTATTTGTGTTCGCACCAAGTTGGGGTAAATTAATTTTCATGGTGTTCAGTCGGATTCCAATTTTTCCACAATATAGGAGGTCTCAAATATAGTCACAGGAAACTTTTGACCATCATGGTTTTGCCATCACTATCATTTGATTTGCTGTTTGAATCTGTGAGTTCCTTTCTTTAATTTTCAAAATGCACATGTGTGTGGGTGCATGTCTTTATTTCCTTGGGTGCACAAATTTTGTTTCACTACCATTGCTGTGAGGACATTTTGGGGTTGTGAGGACATTTTACCTGTTCCTAACAACTGTTTTGGGGGTTGAGACTAGGTTTTAGGGTTAAGGTCAGAACTTGGTTTTGGTTAGGGTTAGGAAAAAGGGCTAGGAAGTGTCCTCACAGGTATAGTGAGACATGACTGTGTGTGTGTGTGTGTGTAAAGGTATTCGCAACCAAGTAAGTACCACAAACATGTTTTTTGCTAATCAAATAAAGACATTTTGTTGGTCCTTATATGCCTGACGGACTGTTTGAGGGTTAAGACTAGGTTTTGGTTGATGGTTACGGTAAGGGGCTGGGAAATGCATCATGTGAATGAGTGTCCTCCTCAAGTACAGTGTGAGACATGACTGTATGTGTGTGTGTGTGTATGTGTGTGTGTGTGTGAGGCGAATAGATTCTGTAGTCTTTGATTTGTTCAGATCAGAAGTCTAATAATATACTGCTCAAAAACATAAAGGGAACACATTATCATTCAAATGTAAGTCCAAGTCCATCATACTTCTCGGATATCAACCTGTCCAGTTAGGAAGCAACACTGATTGTGAATCAATTTCATCTTCTGTTGTGCAAATGGTACAGACAACAGGTGGAAATTAGACACAATTAGCAAGACGACCACTATAAAGGAATGGTTCTGCAGGTGGTGGCCACAGACCATTTCCCTGTCCTCATCCTTTCTGGCTGATTTTTGGTCACTTTTGCATTTTGCCAGTTCCCTCACCATGAGAGGTACCATGAGGCAGTGTCTGCAACCCACAGAAGTTGCTCAGGTAGTGCAGCTCATCCAGGATGGCACATCAGTGCGCACTGTGGCAAGAAGGTTTGCTGTGTCTCCCAGCACAGTGTCAAGAGCATTGAGGAGATATCAGATATCATCTGCTCCTTTGTGCAAGGAGGAACAGGAGGAGCACTGTCAGAGCCCTACAAAATGATCTCCAGCAGGCCACTAATGTGCATGTTCTTGCTCAAACTGTCAGAAACTGACTCTACGAGAGTTGTATGAGGGTCCAATGTCCACAAGTGGGGCCTGTGCTCACAGCCCAACATCATTCAGGCCGACTGGCATTTGATAAAGCACACCGTGAATGGCAGATTCGCCACTGGTGCCCTGTGCTCTTCACGGATGAGAGCAGGTTCACACTGAGCACATGTGACAGATGTGATACAGACACCACAGACTGTCCAGGAATTGACTGATGCCTTGATCCACATCTCATAGAAGATCCCTCAGGAGAACATCCGTTGTCTCATCAGGAGCATGTCCAGACATTGTAGGGAGCGCATACATGCACGTGGAGGTCACACACATTACTGAGCCTCATTTTGAATTGTCTTGAGGAATTTCCACAGAAGTTGGATCAGCCTGTGATCTGACTTTTGCACTTTTAATTTGAGTATGATTCTGAATCCAGACCTCCATTGGATAATGATTTTGATTTCCATTGATCATTCTTATTTTATTTTGCTCTCAACGTATTCCACTATGTAAAAGATTTTCAACTTGAAGATTTCATTCATGGAGATCTAGGATGTGTTGTTTAAGTGTTCCCGTAATTTTTTGAGCAGTGTAGTACCGGTAGCAGGTACCTGTATCTGTTCTGAACTCTAAAAGCTACTGATGTCATATTAAAATTTTAATCAATTCAATACATTCTGGAAATGGTCACTTTAGAATTTAGAATTTTACTCATTTTATTTTATCCTTCTGCAAACAATAGGCTATTATTTTGACAATGCACAGGCCAGATTTGTATGTGAGGCTGAGCAGACAAAGCTGAATTTAAAAAATATTAATACAAAGCGTCATTTGCATTGTACAGCCACTGTGACTCTTGACGTGGTCTATGTAATGAAGAAAATCTATACTGTAAAGTGTATATGAAGTATGTTCGGTAGTGCATTCAGCTTTCCTGTGTGGGTGTTTTTGATTTTCATACTCTAAAGTTACAGTAATGTTTAGACTCCAAGAGCATTCTTGAAAAAAACTGTACTTTGCCCAGTGTTTAAAAACAGAATGATTTTAATGAATGATAATATCTGTGCTTTTAAGTATGTACATTTTTGATGATAAACAAATAAAATAACTTGTTTTCATTTGTTTTGTGTCATTAATTTGTCAAAACATTGTTCAATTATAAAACAGTTATTGTACCATACCATTATTATACACTATTCAGTGGTTCAAAGCCAACAGCACTCAGTGAATGTAGAGTCTATGAGAGTAATCCAGCCTTTCTATTATACTCAAATATGTCCATTACCTCAAGAACACAAATTGGCTTAGTATCAGCCAGGTGAAGGGATGACTCCAGCAGCTTTATGACGGCTGAGAATGCAGGTCGCTCTTTGAAACTCCACATCCAACAGTACTTCATTAGATCATAGCTAAAATTATTTAATGATAAGAAATTAAAGGAAAAAAAGTGGATGTTAAAGCATTGGTTTATTATTTAGAATGGGTAACCTAGTAAATATTAGCCTGCTAATTACATGATAATTAATCAGTAATTGTTCCATAGTTTAAATGAAATTGCAATCAATTAGTGCCAAATAGGTTTTAGGTTTTAGTGT
>OMLM01011212.1:219660-244702 GCA_900302695.1 Helostoma temminkii | reverse complement strand
AGATGGCCTGGTGTCAAGAAGGGCAGCAAAGAAGCCACTTCTATCCAAAAAAAAACATCAGGGACAGATTGAACTTATGCAAAAAGTACGGTGGGACTGCTGAGGACTGGGGCAAAGTCATATTCTCCAATGAAGCCTCTTTCCGATTGCTTGGGGCATCTGGAAAAAGGTTTGTCCGGAGAAGAAAAGGTGAGCACTACCATCAGTCCTGTGTCATGCCAACTGTAAAGCATCCTGAGACCATTCATGTGTGGGGTTGCTTCTCATCCAAGGGAGTGGGCTCACTCACGATTTTGCCCAAAAACACAGCCATGAATAAAGAATGGTACCAAAACACCCTCCAACAGCAACTTCTTCCAACAATCCAACAACAGTTTGGTGAAGAACAATGCATTTTCCAGCACGATGGAGCACCGTGCCACTAAGTGGCTTGGGGACCAAAACGTTGAAATTTTGGGTCCATGGCCTGGAAACTCCCCAGATCTTAATCCCATTGAAAACTTGTGGTCAATCCTCAAGAGGCGGGTGGACAAACAAAAACCCACTAATTCTGACAAACTCCAAGAAGTGATTATGAAAGAATGGGTTGCTATCAGTCAGGATTTGGCCCAGAAGTTGATTGAGAGCATGCAGGAATTGTCGAATTGCAGGGGTCCTGAAAAAGAAGGGCCAACACTGCAAATACTGACTCTTTGCATAAATGCCATGTAATTGTCGATAAAAGCCTTTGAAACGTATGAAGTGCTTGTAATTATATTTCAGTACATCACAGAAACAACTGAAACAAAGATCTAAAAACAGTTTAGCAGCAAACTTATACTAATATTTGTGTCATTCTTAAAACTTTTGGCCACGACTGTATATATGTATAATGGGTAGCTGCAGTGATCACACACAGCTGTGATGTAGCACCGCAAAGAGGCAAGTGCAGCACTGCCAAGACTTGAGGCAGGATAACAAACTACCACTAGAGGGCTGCAATGGCAGAGTAATTACACGTACACTAGTGGAATGGTCACTGTTCAAAGGCTCCCATAAGTGCTCTTTGAAAATAAGTGAAAAAGTGTCCCTTGTGTGATTACATTCATGCAATCATGCAGTCTACATGAATGGATTTACCATTCTAAATGACTCTGATTATTGACCTCTTCATTGTCTCTGCCCCTTGAACAGTACTTTTAGTTTCCCTCTACTTGCCCTATTGCCCAGTCAGTTCACTTCCCGTACATTGTGTATAAACAGGACATGTTTAGAAGGAAAAAGGCTTTGAGTAAAGTGAAGTATACACAAGTCCTATAAAAGGGCAGGGAAGAGCTACTAACTTTACCCTAATCTGTGCTATACCATGACAGTAATTTAAGTGTTACGCCACCGCTATTGGAAATCTCTGTGACACACTGGTATGCCACTTTTCCAGGGATATGCAACTTTTCAGAAATGTTTTGATTGATTTCTGCATGCTTCCAGAGAAGGTGGTGTTCTGCGTAGGTTTATAGGCCCTGTTGTTCTCACACATACTTTTTTCTTTTCAGTGCTTCTCACACAGTGAATCTGTCCTAAGCAGTGCCTCTTTGTAACTGTGCATAATAACGTAGTAAGTAATTAGCAGGGTCATGGAAAGACAAGAAAGGGCCGACCCTGTACATTTTTTCTACTAAATAACATTCTGACAACAGCTCCATCCATCACACTTGGCATGCTGAGAAATCCAAGGCTGGACAGACCTGCAATTTCAGTACCTATACTTTTAAAGTGTTTTTTAGGGCAGCAGTCTAGTCAACTGTTGATTCATCATGGGTACCTGGATGCTGTAATTTGAATGCCCCTGTAAAGACAAACCTTTGGTCAGTACTGCAGGGAAATGGCTGATGTGTTTGTGGTCCTCTGTCTCCAGGTTCCAGGTAACTATGTCAGTGATGCCAGTACGAGGAGAGGAGCAGAAGGCCACAGCATGAGTCCCTGCTCTGTTTACACTGACTTCAGAAATGCTGTCCTGGCTGCAGCCCAGGATACATCGCAGGTACTGAAAAGAAACGGTGCTGAAGAGTTCGATGTGGATGATTTCGCTGCCCCTCCTGTATGGATATCTGACACAGACAAGGAGAGGGTAGCAATTCCACATTTGAATATGATCTTCGTAACAGTCCACCAAACAGTGCAAACTGGCCTTTCCAGCCTGGTGAGCATTATCGCCTCTTCTTCTAAGGCCTTTATCTACTTTATTTAAGGCATGACATACTTCTGCAAACCTATGTTGACTAGATCAGACAGATTTCTCATCTGAATAAAGCAGCACCTACTAGACTCACACCAATGCATTTTTCGTCTCATCCATTTATCTAGTTTTAACACTTCTAATTCATGTTTTAGGTCATACTTATAAAGAACAGAGGACATTCCAAGGCTTCACAAACTTTCAAGCACCACTGTATATAAAACAAATTCCCAGAAAGCTGTTAGATGATGTAACAGATGCTAGCATAGTATGTTAGTATGTAAAGCTGTCTGTATTCACTCTGCAGTAGAGTCTAGTGTACCTGCAGAAGAGCATCAGGTAGTCTTCAGTCATTTCCACAGCTTGTATAGAGGCGGCATCATTCTGAGCAGACACAACAAACAGCACATTGCCTCCCGTGGCACTGAATATTGCAGCTTTACTACCAGACCTGAAACACAAGGATGAAAAGTATATGTAACAAAAAAAGGATTAAAAAAGGTTTAAACATGACCAACCCTGTCCCAAATATGTTTTCTAAATTTCTGTCCATACCCAGTTTCGGTACCCTCTCTCTGATTCTAGTTCCTCTCTATTGTACACATAGAAAAAATGAACTATACTCACAATTCTGAAAACTTTCACTACTTCTTGTGGAAACAATCAGTTTTGAGTTTTGACAAAGTAGTGAACTGTTTTGCGGTTTGTGTTTAAAGCGTTGATAAATCGAGCCATTGTTTCTGGAAATACTGGAAAAACTGTAATATGGAATGTCAACTTATTTAGAAAGTTTTAAGAAGTGCGTCCTAACATACCATGACTCACAGTCACAATGACTGCAATTATGAGAATAATTTGCAGGTTGAAAATGCTGGAATTTTGCTTTCATTGCTTGAGAATTGTGTACACAAAATGGAGTCATTTGTAACAAAGCACAATCTGTCTGATCTATGAAAGCTGTGAAAGGCCATGGGGGGAATTGTTTTTCTGCTAAACCTGTTATTCAACCTTGATTTTCAGCATGATTGTGTTAATATTTCAGTAGTGGTTAGGTACATTAGGTTATTAATGTCCAGTCCTCTGCTGTGCTAAAAGAGTAGCAGGGGCAACGGGACATTTTCATCCGTTCTCTTTTTCCTGGAACACGTCCGTCCAGTTGTTAGTTCATGCTCTGCTTCCTGCAGATCCACTATCTGCAACTTTGGTTGCTGTACTTCATCACTGTAACACAAACCATAGACATGACCAGTTTCTAATTACAATCTGTCATGATATATCGTTATCATGAGAAAACTTCTTTATTATCTTAAGATATTGGAGGAAAAATAAATCACATCCATAGTGATTCCCTGCTTCTGTACTGAATCTTTGAAAATGAGGGTCTCATCTTTAATTTAACAGTGACACTGAACTGAGTGAACTGTAAATGAGGCTTCTCAAGTTATCCATGTTGTCTTTTATTACCAGCAACCACCAGTGACCTAGCTTGTTGTTTATCTGATGCCTCCTCCTATCAGGTGTGAAGGTGTGTTTTCTGCTTTCGCACCACTGTTTTAATTTCCTTCTGATTAGTAACAGAAATGTTTTGTCTTGCTGTTTTCCCCTAGCAATCATCTTCTATGTGACAAGAACATGAAGCTGTCACCTTTTTGCCATGTTACACTTGTGAGGCACCTGAGTAGCATCCAGCTAAATAATTCACAACTGTTTTCAAACCCACTGGTGAAATGTATCTGGAGACTATGATGATTTAAAGCTTGTTCTTGCTGCTGCTGAGAAGTATTAAAGAGTTTAGTAGTTACAGTTTAATTGACACACTACTATTTTCTCCTGTTGCCTACAATACAATGGACATGACACATTTACTGGAGCTGTTACAGTACAGTATAAACCCATTTTCAAAAATGTTGGGACAGGGTTGTACTCTCGAGCAAGGCCTGTGCTAACCTGCTAAGCTTGGTGGAACTCTTTCTGACATCATTCAAAATCAATACAAATATTAAACATGCCAAAGGTACTGGTGACAACCTAGTCTTGACCTGGTTCTGTCTGACCTGTAGGCGAAGAGAACGTAGTCTTTGGTAGAGCTTTTCGAAAGCAGAATGGAGCGGTCTCTGTGGATGGTCTCATGCTCCATGGAAATAATAACACGGTGCAGCAGAGAACAGGAGGACGACAGGTCAAAAACCTAACAAACAGACCGAAGACACACACTCACCTCAGACATCACATGACCTATATAATTATTTTGTTAACTTGCGTTCATTTTACTAACCTTTACTAGATGCGTACCATCATAGAAGACCACTAGGAGCCGTCCATCACATGTTGTGGTAACGATGGGAACATCCACCGAATCACTCTCAGAATATACAACTTGCCCAGATTCCACCTCTCTCACCTGAAACACAACTAGAGGTCATATGGTACATTGTATTACTCTCTTTACTTTACTTTAAATAAACGCCATCCTACTTTCAGAGCACAGTATATCTGATTTTATATCCCATTTCAAAATACAAGCAGGGGCTGCTGGGCACATTGCGCCAGCTGTTAATAGCCTACCTGCAGACTTTGACCCATGCAGACTATAAGCATCCTGTCATCCAGGCCCAGGGTGAGGGAATTTCCCACACCTCCCCCTACTGCACCCACACTCTTGACAATCTCCCTCTTTGTCAGATCCCAAAACCTCAGGGTTCCATCTGATTCACTGGTGACACCCAGGGGTGTTCTCTGGCTGACTCCGAGGGCTGTCACAGTGGTCAAGTGACCTGTGTAAACACACCATCGTACAAGTACATACCTTAGGTACTTCAAATAAATGAATCAAAGCATTACATGTGTGGTGAGTTACCTCCCAGCAAGGTGTGTTGGAGGCCTCCTGGGGGCAGCAAACAGGTGGAGGAGGGCACCAACACAGGCAGTGAGGACTGGGCACACTGAGCCAATAGAGCACGGAGGTAACTGAACTTCAGTGGGTCACCTGTGGCAGACAAAGCCCGGAGATTAGAAGATATTGCAACGAATGGAGTAATATTGTAGCATCATATACCAGTGCAGTACAGTATTTAACTGTCAAAATGTCCTTCAAAATACAAATAGTACAGTAACTCAGTGTTTAATTTTGCCGGATCCAAATCTGGAACTTGGCATAACACAGAAGGGCAATGGAACATGGGCAGTTTTTTGAGTCTGGGGAGAAACCTGGAGACCTGCATTCTGTGTAAAGGACAAGAGGGAGACCAAATAGGGTACAACAAACTTGGTGGTGATCTGAAAGTGCTTTGTCCTCAATATAAGCCACAAGATGAGAGTGCATCTATATAGATATATTCTTTATGTATAAATATATTTCCTGTGGTCTGAATCACAAGAGCAGAGCTTGGTCCACACATCAATTTGGCACAGCCTTTACACTAGATGCCCTTGTTATGTGGACATTGTGAGGTTTCAGTGTCTTGTCCAGAGACACTAACTAGTTTTCTAGCATCACTTATGAAGCTAGTAAACTGGTGACCTGTTGTGAGCTGATTAATTCCACAATGGCACAAAAAATGGTACAAATGCTACAAAAAAGCAAATTCAGTAAAATATTGTTAGCAGTGCAGAATGCTAAATCCCTTTCTGTCTAGGAGGATTGTGTGTGGCCACAGGCAACTGTAAATGAACTAAAATAATGGTCTTCTTTGCAAATGACTAGATGTACTGTACAGACAGTCGAGACAGACAGTTCCACAGGAACAATTCAAACTCTAGACTGGCAGCAGGTCTGACACAAATATACCGTGACAATAAAATATTCAGACAAACTGCTCTATTATACATTTATACCTCTAAATATAACATTACTGCACATTTAAATTTGTAAATGCTGTTTGTTAAAAGGAGGTAATATTTATTAAGTGTAACACTGACATTGACAAAAGATGAAAGACTAGGAAAAGACTATATAACTTGGCTTGAAGGATAACATATTGTGCATTAATATTCAGCTTGTTTCTTACTTTTGCAACAGAATGGTTGAGAAATATTTCTTTTAACACTTTTATGCACTATGTACTTCTAACAGCAGACTAAGCCACAAACCTATATAAAAGCCTAAACATGTGTTTGGTCATACTGCCCAGCACTGATCTGTATATAAATACTGACAGCCATAACTTCAATGCAAATTCTTTAGCAACAAACAACCTTTAGCAACAGGACGGTCCTCAGCAACCATCTGTCCCAGTCGACCCATAAGCTGAGAGGCCAGCTGACACGGGTCCTGCTTCAGAACTCGCAGAGACATTTCCAGAGCGCCCAACATTACCTCTACTTCTGCTAGCACCCTAGGGAGAGAAGGTACACACACTGAAAAAGATAGACCTACAAGGCATTGAG
This sequence comes from Helostoma temminkii, assembly GCA_900302695.1. Lineage (NCBI taxonomy): Eukaryota > Metazoa > Chordata > Actinopteri > Anabantiformes > Helostomatidae > Helostoma > Helostoma temminkii. Next base: position 238,101 of record OMLM01011212.1, on the reverse strand, counting down.
GTGGAGAAGAGAACTCATTTTTGTGAAGCTGATGGCTACCTTCTCTGCATGCATTTAGACAGTGGAAGCTGGAAGGGAATGTGTTGCAAAAAAAAAAAAAACTGATTCAAAGCTTGCTGTTTCATTTCTTTATCTTCGTTGCCTCCTGCTGAAAGCAGCTTGTTACCATATACCATCTAGGATGATAGTGGTTCAAGTCAAAAGTAGAGCATGTGCTCTGGTTGAACCTACTTGTCTGGTAGTGCAGCCTTCTTCAGGTCCTCCTCTATGTCAAGCACAGACACACCCCAGGACTTGTATAGCAGGAACTCATAGTTGAAAATGCACTCTGATAGAAAGGGCAGGATTTGGCCTGAGTGGACCAGATGGTAGGGCAAGCCACGAAGCTTCCTCAGATTGAATCTGTAATTTATAGTCCTACCTTTACCATCCTCTAGTGTCCATGCTAATGGCTGAAATACATGTGCGTACTGTGATGTGTCTCTGTAGTAGTCAGCATAGTCAGCATGCAGAGCCATGCGGGAGTCATGTGTTTTTAAATAGTGATTTATGCACACACGGCGTAGCTCTGAATGTGTCCAGCGATACACCCATGTCCCATCTGTCCTGACCTCACTGAGGTGGCGACCGAGGTTGTGTTTCAGTCGAGCCCACAAGACATACGGCACCTTAGGGTGGCTGGGTGAGGAAGAATGAGCTGCGGTCACTTCCTGGAGCACCTTCATATCTTTGGCCAGAAGGTCAAGTAACTCCTGATGATGGATGTGAATATAGACTGAATGAAAATGTTGATCTTATTCACTTTTGCACAATTTTTTGTACAATTTATGTAATAAATTCAAACATATATACTAAGTAAAACATATAAACATTAATGTATCCACCTCTGACTGTATTTAGTGATTAAATATAGTGTAGGTAAGAAGTCTTTTAGAATTCCTAAAAAGTCCTACCCACACAGTTCTAGAGCCACACACAGGTCTTAGCTGTGCTGTGCGATAGATTATCTTAAGAAAGGCTAAAGTATCTGAAAGCTGATTTCCTTTGTGTACTGAAGGGAAGCTCTAATAATGTATGATATACTGTAGGAAGTAATCAAGCATACACTTTCAGGTTCTAGATTTATGCAGCTTTCCTTACCTCTTCTGTGACACCACAGCGTGATATGGATATCAGAGACACAGCCCGTCTCACCAGGTGCTTCCCCAGTTCTCTCTCTAGGCGAGCCAACAAACACATGTAGAGACCCTCTAGGCTGGCTGGAAGGTTGAGGCTGGCGTGGGGGGTGTAGGAGGTCCAGAGCAGACACTCGGAGAAAGCTGCTTCGAGGTAGAGAGGGCATGGACAGGACAGACAGACTTGGACCAGCAGCTGCCACTGTTGCTCCTGCAGACACCGCTGGTTGGCACAGAGCTTGGTCTCTAATGCAGCTGTGATGTCATCAGGACTGAGAGGGGGGAGGCACAGGATGGTGGGACGGACTGACTGCAGGGAGAAGTTTAAAAAGTTACACTTCGTAATTGATGTGTCCATTTTCAATCATTTATTACAGATGAACATAGCCAGTTAATTAGATAGGGAGATGTTAATTCTCTACTTGTATTTGTTATATTTCTCACACATTTTAAACTGCTATGCACACATAGAAAATGTGCCTTAAATTGAAACTTTTGTGGATCTTTTTTCTTTGTGCTTTCTAATTTCTGAAGATTAAAATGTCAATTTCAGTTCAGTTCGGCTCTACTGACCTGCAGAGTGTGAGTGCATGGAGAGTCAGTGGTTGCAGAAACAATGAGGTGTACATTAGGAGGTAGAGGGGTTGGGATCCAGGAGAGGTCTGAACCATGTTCATCTGACAGCTCATCCAGCCCATCAAGCAGGATCACCACTGACCTCTCTTCTCGCACCAGGCCCAACAGAGAATGGAAGTCATTTATTAGCTGAGGGAGGCCCTGGAGCAACAATTTAGCACACAGTGCTTTACACAGTGAGGAAGATGTTAAAAGTTCATGGTTAAGCTTGATATCACTTTCAGAGGTCCAGTACCTCTGATAGATGTGTGTAGGTTTCATCTAGCTGAACACAAAGACTCTGCAGGACCAGACGGATATTCCTGCTCTCTCCAGTGTAGCCAATAAAGTGCACCAATACCCTCACAGCTCTGAAACAATGAGAAATAAAAAACACAATAGTTCTATCATTGGTGGTTAATTTATCTTTTATTGTTTGCACTCATGGTATGTATGTTCTTTCTAGTAACTGATATATACACAAAGATAACCTACGTAAATACAAAATGCAGTTTTTAATTGATGATGTCATTAATTAAGGAAGAAGCAGTCCAAACCTGCTTGGTCCTTTGTGAAAAATTAATTGCCACCTAAACCTAATAACTGGCAATCGCTATGTAATAATTTGGCCCGCTCCTCTTTGCAGATTCTTTTTTTATTTAGCCACATTTTAACATTTTTGAGCATGAACAAGTTCAAGTTCATGCAACAGCATCTCATTCAAGACTTTGAGTAGACCACTCTAAAAGCTTAATTTTCTTTTTTTGAGCCATTCAGAGATGGACTTGCAGGTGTGTTTTAGATCACTGCCCTGCTACATATCCCAGGTGCCGCCTGAGCTTGAGGTTACCAACTGGACATTCTCCTTCAGGATTTTCTGGTAGACGGCAGAAATCATGGTTCCCTCACTTATGGATAGTCGTCTAAGTCCTGGATGAGTCATTGTTGTGCCCTTGGAGTAATTTTGGTAGGCTGGCCACTCCTGGGAAGGTTAATCACTGTTCTAAGTTTTCTCCATTTTTGGATAATGGCTCTCACCATGGTTCGCTGGAGTCCCAAAGCCTTAGAAATGACTTTGAAACCCTTTCCAGACTGATACTTTGTTTCTGATCTGTTCTTAAAATCATTGGGATCGTGGCATGATGTGTTGCTTTTTGAGATCTTTCAGCTGCTTCACTTTGTCAGACAGCTTCTATCCACCCATCCATACATTTTCTGAACCGTTGTGTTCCCGTAGGGGTCGGGGGTGTGCTGGAGGCTATCCCAGCGAGAGGCAGGGTACACCCTAGACAGGTCTAGGAAGGAGTATTTTGAGGAGCTGATTAATGAAGAAAATGAGAGGGAAAGAAGAGAGAGAGAGGTGGATATTGTAGAGCAGGAATTAGCAAATATTAGAAAGGATAAGGTGAGAAAGGCTTTAGGAGTGATGAGGATAGACAGGATTAAGAACAAGCACATCAAAAGGACAGCTCAGGTTGGCTGTGTTAGGGACAAAGTCAGAGAGGCCAGATCGAGAACTTTCTGACATGTGCAGAGGAGGGATAGTGGTTATATTGGTAGAAGGATGCTGGAGATGGAGCGGCCAGGCAAGAGGTCAAGAGGAAGGCCAAAGAGGAGATATATAGATGTGATAAGAGGACATGAAGTTAATTGGTGTGAGAGTAGAGGATGTCCAGGATAGAGTTACGTGGAAAAAGATGATTAGCTGTGATGACCAGCTGAAAGCACAAGCTCAAGCACCAATATACTAAGATTCTCATGTCTAAGTATCTCACCCAGGCAACCAAGAGGGTGCTAACTGTGCTACTGCAGCCATGGTGGTGGTCTTTCCCCAGCCCGGTGGTCCCAGCAGGAGGATGGGACTGCTTGTTGACTGCTCCACTGCTCTCTGTACTTCAGCTAGAAAAGCCGACCTCAAAGTACAGTCCTTACTCCTGAAGGATGGAAATGTAACTGGAGTTAAACTGGATTCTGGAAAGCAATACACTACATGGACAAGCATATTTAGTCACCTGACCACTCTACCACATATACTTTAAAATGCAGTTGGTCCCCTTTTTGCAGCTGTAGCATCAAACCATTAGGTTATGTACTGTAAAGTGACTCTTGCATTTGGCAGTAGTTAACAAAGGCAATATCCTACTCACAGGAGGAGTCCATAAATAAAATGATGCTTTATCTCCTCCTGTATTCGCATTCTAACAGCTTCTCTCCTCACTACATCGAAGGGGTCTTGGGTTTGGGTGACTTGAATTACTCTGGAAAAGTGAAAGTCCATAAAGTAGCTGTTGTTATCTCACACAACCCAAAGATATTAGAGATAAGTTCATAAAATAATTCTATGTGTGCGTGCGTGTTGTACTTGTTGATGGAGTTAATGACAGTTCGTTGAAAGTGGGAGGAGATGCGCTCTGTGTAGAACTGGTGGGATGGATTATGTTTGGGGTCCAGGCCTTTGCTTCCCCAACCCACATTACGCTCATAGATGTTGGTGTGGCGCAGCTACGTACACAATGATGTGGACGCAAAAATCAAAAAGAGAGTTAGAAGTAAACAAGAGAACTAAATGTACAGATACATGTTTACAAGCAGTACAGTGCTGCTATCATCAGTTTGCAGGAACCAGACTGCAGAAAGTGAGAAAGAGTCTTCTTCCTGTAGCTCGTGGGTCTTGCTTCCTTCACCAAAAGCTTTCTCTCACTCTTAACGCTGAACATTGTTGCCAAACCCAAACCATCTTTGTCTTAATAGTAGCTATAGTACATCTTTGCTGTGGCTCTGACAATACCTTTTTATGGAGGCGGTCCATGAAACAGCGATGTGCTGCGCTGAGTACAGGGTCAAGTTGAGCTTGTCCCTCCAGGAGGTCAGCGTACTGAGCAGCATGTTGGTTCCTGAGGTTATAGTAAAGATCTGGGATGACTCTCTTACAGCAGTGGCAGTGCTCCTCTGCTGGAGCCTCATCGACAGACCGCAGACCTGTCTCCACCTCCCAGTCAAGCACTACGCAGAAAGAAATTATGATAATGCTGACACTGTAGCTGCAGTGTCAACACTGGCTTTCACTGCAGTTTTCTAATGAGCAAAACTCCATCATATGAAAGGTGTGCAAAATCAAACACACCTGTCCTGAGTAGCAGCGATGCCTCTTCTTGCCCCACTGCTGCAACTGCACTGTGCCGTAGAACTCCCCACAGTCTGAGGCAGGTGGTGCTCCAGTCTTTCCTGGCCTGCTTCCTGCATTGTTCATCCAGACTCAACATGTCAGGATGGTGAGTGCTAGTATTAAAGTAACCAAACAAATGGAGTCAGTAAACCCAAGGTTTTGGAGAACTGTAGTAGCAGGATGATAGAGATGAGCCACCTTTATGCCAAATTGTCAACTTTAAATACATAATTATAGCTGGATTATTTTGAAGCACTTACTAATAAAGGCTACCAGACGATGGATAATACCATGATCTTTTCTTCTTACACCAAAATTTGCAATAACATTTAATATAATGCATAGTGTAACAGGCTGCCATGAAATGTGTTGAAAACATTCATGATTCTCAGATCACATTAACAGCGCTAACATGCTAATATTTAACAGGTTTAATGTAGTTAAAGTCAGGCCCATTGACTGCTTAGTTCAGCCTGATAACAAGCCAAGCTTCATGATAATTTCATCAAATAAAAAAAGCTGCTGGTAAAAGTATTTAAAGAATCACCACACTCATGAATGTCATCATTAAGTTAGTTGATTGTTCATATTGTGTGACAACTCTGATTAACTCATGTTAAAAAGGTTAACATGCATTGCTGCTGTGTGTGCTTTATGTCGTATTAAGTGTCTTGGTTCAGTAAGTTTGTTTTCACCTGATGGGAAGTAAGCGGTACAAAGGAGGAAGGCAATTCTCATCCAGTTTGTACCACATTTTGAGTAATGTCAGGTTTCTGTCCAAATCCTCCAAGCTAGCGACATCATTCAGATGCAGTCTGGCCTCCTCTGAAAAACAGCTGTGAGAGCTTTGGCTCAACAGGCCTGAATTTGTAGCCTTTTCTGCAATATTCAGATAATTCCCATTAATGGATTCCTGGACAAAACTGCCAGAGCTGCTGTCTGTTGAGATGCTGGACAAGGAGGCAGAGGCAGGAAAGTCCTCCACTGGTTTGTGCTTGTCCATCTGCTGTTGCTCTCTCTCCAGCACTCTCACTATGGCCTCAAAGGTCTCTCTGCGCATAGTAGAAGGAAGGCTCTGGACCTCATACTTCTGTCCTACAAACAACTGACCAAAACAACAGAGTATCACACACTAATTCATCGTATGAAATAAAAAGATGCTGCTTGCTGAGAATCTGTTGTACTGTACTGTACTGATACCACAGGATGACATCTTACAATAAAGTTCGGTCCCTGGCTTTTCTGACAATGCTGGAGATTCTCCACGTGCAAGTCTACAGTGTCATGCTGATCAGCACAAGGGTTTTCACTGCCCAAGCGGAGGTCAACCATCCTGAAGTCATAGCCTCTCTGCTTACAGTGCAGATACAGTCTGGGATAAACCTTCTCCATGACAGCACTTCTCTCTGCAACTGTGTCTGAATCAACACATACAAAAAATGTAAAAATATTTCCACATCCAGCAGCAACATTTGCACGCAGGTGTAAGGAGTTGCATTTAAATGGACTTAACTAACCAAGTTACAATTTGCTTTCTCTTTCTGGATAGATGGATGCACAAATAGCAGCACAGGAAAGCACCACTGGGTAAACTGTGGGTCAACAGCAATAGACGATGCTGTTTCAAGTCTGTGGCCTTCATTGACGCTATCTTTGACAGATTCAATCATACATTACAGAGGATCGTTCTGCTACATATACATGTGGATTTCCAGTAACCATGCTGTGCATATTAAGTGCATATAAACATAGTGTAGGAAAAAGCAGTCTTGTCTGTCAGATGTTTGATGTTAAGCAGGTAATGAAAAATGCATTTATAAAAGCATTTGTTTTTTTACCAAAAAGCTTTCTGCTGCTTCTAAACTAATGCTGATGAAATCACTGAACTAAAGCAATAAAGTTCCAGAGTGTAAAACCAAAACAAAAAGCTGAAAGATGCTAAATAACTAAATCCATGGATTGGTTTATACTTTTATACCATTTTTGAGCCACAGTTCTGTTCTGTTACATGCAGTGCTTTATTAAATCACCAACAGTTTGAAACACTATTGGACCTATTGGACTCTACACACAGATGACCAACACTCATACACATAAAGCTTGCAGATGAAACAAGTCACAGATCCTCATACAATACAAAATATCTGATTTCTGGGATATTATATCAACTTTGCAGGCATGAGTGAACTGCTACTAATACAATCACCACCACCACCTTGATGTGTTTCAAAGGTGACAATCATTCACGGTAAAAGCACATTACTTGATTCTTACCTTTGTATCCACCACATATGTAGACCATGAATCTCTTCTCTTCAATAGCAAATGGAGGCTCCTCCTGTCTTCGTGCCCTACTAGTTACTGTGGCACACAGGCTTGCCACTTGGAGTTCACTTCTTTTGCCCACATTATTCTTGTCTGACATAGTCCCACTATCTGTCTCTCTATGGTCCCCGCTTTCTTCTTCTTCCTCATCTCCTCCCAGAAGTGCCTCCATGCTTCTTAGCAACTTTAATGAGCCCTCAATTGTTCTTCCATATTTAAACAGGTCTAGTAAGGCAGTGGCAGCCTTCACCTGTTGCAAATACAAAAAGGGTTGTGAGATGAGTGTGAATCCAGGAACTCACTGCACTTGTTACTCCATACTTCCTTAGTGTAACTATTAACCAATGTACGATCATTACCATTTGTAATTCTATATTAAATAATAGAAATTCATCATGTCAGTCCAACACACACTATGCACAATTATTCTTTTGATTCTTTCTTTCTATTCTTTCTTTTTGTATACTTTTGTGAACTATAATCTGGTCCTCATGTTTCTCTTACATGTTTTGGTTAATCTTCTAGGTAACAACTTTTTTCTTGATTGAGTTGTGCAGTCATAAAAGCTTTTATGCTCTTCATGATTTTTCCCAGTTTCACACAGCAGCTTTTGTGATTAGAATAGTTGCTCATAGATAGACTCTCTCTCTCACTCTCTCTCTCTCTCTCACAGATGGAGACATGTCCAGTGTGTACCCTACCTCTCACCCAGTGACACATGGGATTGTCTGCAGCACCCCCATGACCCTTAGCAGGAAAGGCTGACATGGATGGATAGATGGATGCACAAATAGCATCACAGGAACCACCACTGGTTAAACTGTAGGCCAATAGTAACAGCTGATGCTGTTAACTTTTCTGTTTCAGGTCTGAGCTCTTCATCACACTTTTCACATGAAGCAACGTTTTCATCAGTTTACAACAAATAAACTAGTAAACAGAGACGTTCAAAGTACAATAAGTCGATATTCATGTAAAACAATTTGCCTAGAAAAATACTCATCTACAAGTAGATGTAGCCTTAATTTGCTTTTACTCAAGTACAAGCTCACAAACAGCAGTGGGTAAAGGTGGAGCAGATATTAACACCTAATGTAGTGACAGGGTTAATCCATAAATGATTCATCAGCATTTTATGTAAACCTGCAAATCTAGTAGTAACTTATGCTGTAAAATACACGTAGAGGAGTAAAAGCACATTTTAAAATGGATATGAAATGGAAATACTTCAGTACCTCAAATTTGTACTTAAGCACAGTACTTAAATAGCTACTTAGCGTTACCTACCACCAGTGATAAGTGCCATGCGGATACCAATCACCATAGCGTTATATTTTATATAATATCTTAATAAGGTATTGTAACATTGTAAAGTGTAACAGTATTAACATGTTTAGCAGCTTGTAGTCACAATATTCTTTTTTACACCGATTCAACAAACAGGAATACAATTTAAAAAAACAAGTAATAAACAGGCATAGCTGCTTTCTTTTAGCATATTTCTAGTTCTTGTAGCCTTGTTATTAAAGTTAATTAGTTAATGGCAGAAGTAAAACTAACTGTACACTTTCCGAAGAGATAAACAATAAGGTATTAATTATTATTGACAGTTACTAACAAACTTACCCAAAGAACACTCACATTCACACGGTTGGTGGCTCCACTCTGTGTCCATCTGTCAAGTAGCAAAGACTGAACCGTCCGTCCGGCCGGAAATGTCAAAATAAATCGCCTTTACGCCGACATTACAAAATCTTAAGTGACATATAATTTAAGGGAAACAATTAAATAAAGTGAACTCACCGAAGAATACGTTCATTGTAATGAACAGTATTCTACTTTAATACCATATTGGTATATCTTTAGCTATACCTACACAGGAAGTGCTACATTTTAGATAGACTTCAGCTAGATGCTGGCAACAAATTCATGTCTCTTACTTTTTCCATTATAATAAAAAAATAATAGCCACTGTAATATTTAAATAAGAGTACACTTGAAATCATGCTAACAGAATAAATAAATCAATAGAGTCGCCCACCACTCACTGTTGCTTTAAGTTAGATAAGAGCTGGTGAATTACGTTAAATCATGTATTATAATTGTGAAAAGTTGTTTTCCAGTGCTCACAGCTTTAGAAATAAGAATTACTCATGTTCATGCACAAAATAATTTTGCGTCATTCTCAGAAGATTATTAGAAAAACAATTAAGAAAAAAATTAAATAACAGACAAGCAGTGGACCAAATATGGTTTTATTCATATATATAAAAAGTCAAAGTCATTTCATGAGGAACAGATATCAAAACGAGGACGCGGTGAAAGGAGTAACATTTTGTGTGTTAGAAAACGTTCCTGCTTTCACTAAGTCACGATGCCTCAGAATAACAGCAGGATGGTACTTGACACTTTGACACACCCACCATCCAACATTAATGGCTCAGGCGGCTGGCAGCTGGGGCTAATCTCACACACTGAACATGGCAGTGACAGCAAGCACACTCCACCGTGACAGGATACTGACTGGATATCTGAGCACTACGTGTAACCCGATGTGTTCCTCTTCACAAACATATAAAACACAGCAAGGGCTTCTGATAAACGCCTGATAGAGGTTTCAGTTTAGCTGAATGTGTGTGTGATGAAGTCCTCCATTACCCAGCCTGCTTTTGTTCTCAGGTTGGAAGCAGCCATTGTAAATGTAACATGTTGGTGAGACTGGATGTGAAGGCATCTAGACGGGAGCAGCAGCAGCATCAGCAGGCTACAGCAGCTTCACACTTCACTGCAGCGTGTAAAGCAGCACCACATCACTGACACTGAGCTTAGTCATCGTCTTTTCCTCCCGTTTTACTCAACTGCAACAAAAACACACCAAAAATGATGTTGTCTGTAGTTTGTGGTGAAGATATTTTGTAGAAATTTTTATTACAGTGTTAAACTTACGTGCTGGAGGATGAGTAGAAATGAACATAGAGAAAAAATAAGACAACATTTGTTAGAAGCGTTGTTCTAAAATGTAAAAGTTCTCCATCTAGTGGAGAAAAGGTAAAATGCACCTACTTTAATAACGTCTACCCAATTCCAACCTCGTGGCAGTTCCCCCTTGTTATCTGAAAGCACAAATCACACAGTCACTTCCACTTTACCACTTATATTCATAACTAATATATTCCAGGTTTCATTAGTTCACTTGATAATAGACACAATGTTTGGTATGTAAGAGTCATGTTACATACATTGTAAATACATACATTGTAAATTCTACATGAAGCAGAATGCTTGAGTTTTTTTGGTTGTTAATGCAGTTGAAAAAAGGAGGACAAAAAATGTATATGAAAATGAAGATCTATACAACTGAAGACCAGTAAAATCCTCCTATACAAGCAGGTGCAGACTGGCCAAACTCATGTACCTGTTCTGTTGATCATCCTCCTCTTCTGAGCTTTAGTCAGCTGCTCCTTCTTCTCCTTCTTTTTGGTTGTTGAGCTGGAGGTCGTCACCTCACTGCTGGATGTCAACGTCTGTAGCAACAGGAAAGCCAATTATTTTCTTAAGATCTAACAACTCTGGCTGTTCTGTGTCCATTCTAATGTTAAACTGTGAGGCTCTAAATCTGATTCTCAAAAGTAGTGTACCTACCACAGCAGTCACAACAGGCTTATGGTTCTCCATGAGGGCCTCCTGGTTTTCCTTGGCCCACTCAAAAAGGGTGTACATCATCGCAGTTCCCAGGTTTGCCTCCACTTGCTCTTCCAGCTTTGACATTATTAGCTGCTTTGTCTCAGCTGAGCTGTTAATACACACATATAATGAGAATGTGTGTGTAGGTCAAAGAACAACACTATGATACTGCAGTCATGACCCCAATCTAATGAAAGCCATTTTGTGTGTGGACTACTAGCATGCAATTATATCTTACAAATTTAATAACAAACTTGTATTGTTACACTTGTTGTATTTAAATGTGGGAACATTTTGGTGCGTAAAAAGATCAGATTTCAGATCAGATTTATCAGTAGTATTTGATATCTGACAGTGGGGATGTTTAGATTTTTTTAGACAGGTTGGGATGCTGTGTCAAATCTACATTTAAAAAAATATTCAATGATTTGCTCATCTCATATATACAAATCTGTTTTATGTATATTTTACACAGGGTTTGTTTTTGTCCTATGAGAATATATTTGAAGCAGCAAACAACTACAACTAAGCTAAACCTGTAAACTGTGAATATAGTTATTGAGTCTTGCAAAGGTAAAAGGCATAAGATGTTTAGTGCTTCTGTTCTAATCTACAATCAATGCCTCAAATACAACTAAAGTCAAATGTAATAGAAGAGAGACATATGAAAATAGTAGTAGGTTTGCAACTTGCATCCTGTTGTTGAAAAATGCACTGAGGGAGATTTGTGGGGCTGTCTCAGGGTACGTCTCTGGCCATGTCACGTCCAGGATGAACGCTTTGCTATCCTCAAGGTCTCCTATCTGTTATAGAAAAACAAGGTAAGACATTTTAAAGTACTAGTGAAGAAGCATGATGAGTAGTTTTAATTTGATGTGTTAAATGAGATGTTGTAGACACACACAGGTAACTGTCTTTTTTAAAGCAGGTCTTGACAGTACAGAGGATGATACTCACCCTGAACTGAAAGGACACTGGACTGATTTCCTTGAAGCAGTCATCCCCCTCATAGATGGAGCGAAGAGCCTCTAGCTCCATCTGTGAAGGAATAAAAGGTCATTACAAATCCAACCTGATGGTGGTTGCAGGTGAGCAGGTAAGAAACTCTACATAATGAGGACTAATTTATTGGTTTAGCATTACATTCAACACTTCATTGCACAGCTAATGCTGTTACCTGTTATTGTATATGTATATGGATAACATGTACTGTACACCCTATTGTTCGCGTATGCTTTTCATTTAGAGAGTGTTAATGTGGGACACATTCCTACTTATTAACACTTTAAAGTGAGTTGGGTGTTAACGAGGAGTAACCAGGCTTAACGATTATTAGAAAGACATTGAACACTGTAACCTGACTGATACGTTTGCTAAACATAGCTCCTGCACACCGAATAAAAGCTGGTATGAGAGACTGCTTTACTGCGTAGCTGCCAGAGAAGCTGTCAACTGGGCTGAGCACACTAGTATGCTATCCTATGCTATCCTATGCTATGCTATGCTATGCTATGCTATGCTAGCAGCAGCAGCAGCTAACTTACTACTGTTCTTCTGTTGTTGTCATTCATTCTTACCTCTTGATCCTCGTTAGCTGTCATAGTTCTCCTTCACTTTCTATACGATATACTCTGTGTTTCTAGTTTCAAACGTTTAAAAAACCAAGTCAACAGCCCATTTTTATCATTAAAACTTTACTATTTTTTTAATGTCACATCTTCCCCAGCTGGTACAGCCTGTGCGACCATCATAGCATACGCATGCGCAGTAGGGCAACTTAGTACTACTTCTCTGTTTTTTCTTCAGTGGTTGGGAAACACTTCAGGGTACCAGCGCCACCTTTCCGTCAAATACATGACTGGCATGCTGCTCTCTGACTTCTACTGAGTAGATTTTATGTTTAAAGAACTGAATCCCACATGAATTAATTCAGTAACAATTCCTAAAAATTCAAATGTTATGCAATCTTTTCCCAATTTCCTTTTGAGTAGTAGGATAGGATAGTACTCTTTCCGTCAACTGCATAATTGCCTGTTCTACTTTGTCCTGTTGTTCACAATGCTCACACACTTCAGTTGTTCCTGTATGTAAACTGAACTGCATCATACAGTAAGTGGATGAATGATTCATTGTCATAAAAGGCTGCTAATAAATGGAGCCTGTGGCATTTTTACTATATCTAATTTACATGAAAAGATTTGAGCTGCACTACAAAGTGGTGAAATTATGTAAATGTAGCAGGAATATAATATAAGATGTAACACCAAGGCCTCATTCTCAGTATTAAAAACACAGTTGGAGATGTTTATGAATACTGGAACTCCCTATGTGCACTTAAAAGTCTCTAACCTTCCCCATCTGGCACTTACAAAGCATTTTCTCTCCCTGAACTCTGCTTTCAATGTCTTCTCCTGTTATGCTTTCCGCACCGGTAAGTCGGTTTGGATAAAAGCGTCTGCCTAATGGCTAGATGTTAATATAATGGGGATGCTTGTGGGCATGCTTTTAATGACATATACGCTACTATATAGTCTTATATTCTAGACCCTTGTACTAAGAACCTTCTTATGATTTTGCCTTTATACACCACCACAATGGATTTGAACTAAAACAATCAAGATGTGATTGAGGTGTAGACGTTCAGCTTTCTAGTCTAGTCTACTCTGGCTTTCCTGTTCTTGAATGTTACAAGTGGTACACCTTATTTGAAACCCTCTGTGTTTACATTCATATAGGTGTCTCTTGACTGTACATTCTGACTATAATACTTCTAACCTCTCTAGAGTATTTTTGACTTTCTTACTATAGATTCTCTATCATCATCCTCTTTAGTTAGCTTCCGTGGTCTTCCAGGCCTTTCAGATATTGTTTTGCTCACCAGTGCTTTCATTCTTTTAAAGAACTTACCAAACTGTTGATTTCATCACACCCTAAGATTTTTGAGATTTATGTTGTTTTTTGGATGTTGTTTCTCCATGGATTTCATATTGATAGCTCCAGTCAAACAGCTGCCACCTCATTATCTGATATCACCTCCAGACCTTTTATCTACGTCATTTGTCCAGAAGTAATGAGGTTATGGACTGCACCTGGTCAGTTAACTTTGTATTCGTCAATTGCTGAAATGCTTCTGATAGACTGAAAGTGGGGGTACGCTGTACTCTACTGTTTAATATTTCTGTAAATGCTAAAGAGAAATATCTTTGTGAAACCTCTTAAAATAAAACTGAAAGTCTCCACTTTGATCACAACTTGATTGTTTTATTTAACATCCATTGTGGTGGTGTATAAAGGCAAAATCAAATATGCATGCATGGGAGTGTGGGTGTTCATGCAGATGATGTAGCTATAAGATGCGTAATATACAAATACATATGTTTAAAGCATTTCAGTCATCTTTATTCTTGCTGTATTTTTTTTGGAAATCACATTGGGTTTCTTTGTATTGCAATGTACTCTAAAAATAAATGTACTTTTTCTTGCTTCAATTGAACACCACTGATTGGTGATTGATTGATTTATTATTATTATTATTATTTTAAGTACAGGTTACATGATGATTGTACATATAAATGTATATGCAAAAAATACACACTAAACATTTAGTAAACACTCAGTAAAATTACACTTGTCATTTGCAAATCAAGTAGAACAATGAACAATCAATTGATGATTTAAGATATTACTGCATATAAATAGAGTAGAAGCATCTTAGGAACATTAAATAGATCAGAGAGCTGAAGAGCGAGCAGCGGATGTTTGAACTACTGAAACTGAAGTGAGAAAATAAATTAAAAATAGTACTGCAGCTACTGAATGACTTATTTGTTTCCTGTATTCTTTAAAATAGTTAGAGTTTGACCTGAGTGGGTGAAAAGCAGCAGAAGGAAATAATGTTTGAATGCACCCAGGCGGACAGAGATACACCCACATGGTACAACAGGAGTGATCCACACATTGTTTAATGAGATACATTTTAAGAAATATGCTTGTTTTCGGTTTTTGTCTACTTCAGATGATGGTTGATATTACTTTTATCTCAGTGTGTCCACTGCTTTGGCTTAAAGACTGGAAGCAGGTACAATAAGATGGCCAAATAGCAGTTTCCCTGGAAAGTGAATTTCAGCACAGTGTTTAGAAGATCATTATGATGGAGTGTTACAAATAACAAAAGCCTCAATACTTGTAGTTAGAATGGTAGAGCTGAAACTACACAGCCCTAAAGGGAGCTGCTAGTTAGGGAGTCAGTGGTGTGTTTTGGGGCCTGAATGATGGTGTGGCGGAATTAGACCAATAGGATCCTATTGTGGGTTCCCATAGTCCATTGCTTCCCAAACCTGGGAACGTAAAGATACTTTTACATACAAAGAGGGGCCCAGTAGAAAAAGTTTGTGAACCACTGATATAATCTGTGATGTGAAGGACTCTGTGTGCAAACTGCAGGAGGTCCTGGAATGGAGATGGACAAATGCAGATTATGTATCACAAATGCATAATCTTTTAATTTTGACTTTCTATATCATAATTGTTTTTTGTTTATCTGTTTGTTTAACGTGGTTATTTTTATTTTTGCTATTCTTGGCTATTTTTTTTCTGTGTCGTTCCATGACAGTGATGTTGTGGTTATTTGTTACTCTCTTACTTCTTTTTTTTTTTATAACAAACTTTCAGAAATTTTCAGTAAATATAACAGTTGCATTTTAATTTGTTCTTCTGTTAATGTTTGTCAATGTTCTTGCCACAACACTACATTGTATAAAGTGCATGTTACCAGCATCAAAACCAGTCTGACAGTGACAGCTGGTGCAATATTCATATGGAGTTACAGTAAAGCCCCTTAATTAGAGCCACGGTGTAAAAATGAATTAGCTTTGATGTACTAAACCAACAGTACATGGAGTGTGTAATGTAAATGCCAGCAGCACCATTCAGTGTGGAGGAAGCAGTGATAATTTTCTCTGTGCAGCTGAAAATGACACATGGTGTTTGAGTTGTGATAATGTTGATCCTCTGAGTTATTCCCCTCAGGTGAAGAAGGCAGCCATGGTGGAGGAGGAGGATCAAGAGGGATGAAGAAAGAGGAGAAGGTTCCGGCTTTCGCTATAAAGTGAGTTCAGTTATTGCTGCTTCAGATAAGGTGGAGGGTTTCACTGCTTCAAATATGCCTTTAATAAGCTGAAATTCTATTCCCCTTTTTTGTAGTTAAAAGGACAAGGTTGGTATTTCTGTGTTTTGTTTTTTTTTTTGTCGGCAAATCCCATCTAAAACTCAAACCAACAAGGTGTTTGTCAATTTCCCAACATTATTAGGCATCCCTATTTACTGTGGCACTTTGTCTCAAGCCCCTAAAATATTCAATTTGAACATAATGACTAGAATTGATTTAGAAAACATCTAAATGTATATTTAATTAGTGTCTTTCTACTGGTAAACCCACAGTGAAAATCCTGGGCTCGTTCGGTGGTTAAACTTGAAAACCAGGTGACATTTACAGTAGTAGACAGATGTGGATTCAAGAACACTGTTTTAAAAAGCTGTTTTAGCACATGCAGCATGAATCAGTAGTACCTTCACACATACACAAGCCATCCACCAATGATGTACCTCCATACCATCACAGAACAGTCATGAATCATCATCACAGAACACATTGCCATTGTCTTTGGTTCCATCTGCTGAAGCCCAGAGAACACGGTGGTGTTCCTGCACAGACTTCATGTTTGGTTTCTTCTGTGTGTGTAAATGGTAAATGGTCTGCATTTATATAGCACTTCTCTACCTCATGGGTACTGTATTCATCACAGTAGCATGACAGTTTCTCATACAATGCTATAGGTACAGTGGTTTCTGTCCTTGGCCTTTACTCACTGAGATCTTTCCTAAGTCGCTAAATCCTTTAACTATGTTATAAACTGTAGGTGGTGAAAAGTCATTGCAAACATCAATGGTGATATAACACTGAGGTAAACATGACACTGTACAACATACCTTGCTTTGAAAAATATTCTTTTTCAACTGACTGACAATCCTCTCAGGAGGTTTGGCACAAAGTGTTGAACCCTGACTCATATTTGTGTGCAGGGACTGAGACTTTGTTGGATGCTCCTCGTATACCTAATCATGATCCTCTCACATGTTACTGTAAGTTTGAACCATCACTTGGAGTGAAAGCAGGTGTCCACAATATGTTTCTGTCTGCATGCACAAACTGGTTTGAGTGGATGTTCTACAAAAAAGAACTACACAGGGTCACAAGAGGGCGCCTACACCTTAATTTTGAGAACACAGTTTGTCGATTGGCTGTCTGATTTTGGTCCATCATTACAAACTAGTCAAGTCTGGTTTATTTACTTAGCGCAGTATCTAATTTGCAGCAAGGGGCTGTAGCTGTATGCAAGGCAAATTGGCCACTCTATAATATATTATATGGAACATAAAACACAATATTTACAGGGAACATTAAGGAGTGCTTAGTTTTTATGTTGATCAACAGCAACAACAACAAAGTCACAGCTTTCAAAAACGTCTATACAAACTGACATTCATTTAATTCATTATGAAGATTTCAATCAAGATGGACCAAACTTATAACATTGTAGTCAGAGGATGACCAGTCATTTCATGGGGAAATGGAGACAATAACTGGTGTTTGTAGAGCATCATAGTGAAATTACAGTCAGGATATTTAAAATTATAAACAATAAACAAAATCTCTAAATCAAATTTGGACCCCAGGGTTTCCAAGGACATCCTTCTGAATTTGAGGTAAATGTGTGTTTTCTACAATGGCAGTTTAATTTGAAACATAAAGTCCTGAAGTCAAAACCAATTGTTCACCAATAACAACCCTGACTGAAGGAGGAAGCAATGCTGTGTAGAACAAGGGAGTGAGAGACTTTAACTGGAGGTTGGCCTGATTGGAGTTTTTGACTGTGATTGTGGTTTTTGTTTGTTGTTGAGTTTTCACGTTTTTCACTCCACATTTACTTGTCTATGTTTCCATTAGCTTTCTTGCTCCTGTCCCCATGTTATTTAATGTTAACATCCCCCACTAGCTTTGCTTTGCCTAGTCGTCCCTCACTGGTCCAGTTTGTAGCCCCCACTGCTTCTTAGTTTGCATCTGCTCATGAAGTTGCCTCGTATTTAACTGTGTTTCCTCACCTCACCATTCTTACTTTGTGTAGTCTTCTTTACTCACCCTTTGTTCCTGTCTTCATCGTCTATCTTCCTTATCTTGATTTACACAAAAATGTGACTAAACCAAATTACGACAGTGGAGTACGTAGTAAACAGATAAGTAATGGTGTATGTGCCTTCACCATGGAGTGCTCCCCTGGGGTGGTCAGACCAGTTCAACCTCAGCCAGCCATTGCTCCCTGTGTAGTTCTGCTTTCAGTGTTTTTGCTCTCACAGTTCAACAGTAGTCACTAACATTTTCACTACTACACACTGCTGCTGATATAATGTTGATCACAG